>SDEE01000304.1:0-56543 GCA_004126415.1 Candolleomyces aberdarensis
TGACGGGATGGGTTCACAGTACGTGATTCTTGCGTTGGACACCATGCACCTCGTACTGACGCTAGTGCTAGTGCTGACGCCCTTCCTTGTATTCCAACCTTACTGGTTCCGATATGACGTTAGATTCAATGCATATTAATCTCCTGATTAGCATAATACCCCGAGCGCATACGTATCCATACATTAATGAAACAACGATGAAACAGAAGCATTCATGAAACAACACCGGCATCTACGGTTCATTTCATTTCCTCCCAAGCAACTCGACCTCTGCGAATTGGCCAGCTGCTCCATCTGAGTTGGCATCTGAGCCCCTTGGCCCTGGTTCCTCAAGTTCGTCTGCCGACTTCATATTTGCGACCCGGTTTCTCAACAACATAAGCCACATTTCTGTTCGGAATTGGCAGTAATTATTCGTGAGTGAGCCGTATCGAGAGGATCGGAACACTACACACCTGCGTCCTCTCGACTGGTGAGTGCGTCGAAGAAGTTGAGGTAGTGGGTCCCTATTCAGAGGAGTACTCCGTCAGTAATCTCGTTCCCTCGAGAGATAATGAAGGGATGCGGACTTGTATCAGCAGCTACCGCGGGGGCTCCTGTGTCATCTCTAGCACTAAATATCAGTCGATCCAAGGGCGGCTCAGTGGTAAAGGACTTGGAGGACTCTTCTCCCGGAGAAGAGGCACCACCGTTGGTGCTAGCACGAGCGACCTTCTCGTCGGGGTTGAGCGAGGTCTCTTCTATCAAACAAACGGAATGTCAATTCGTTGGGCCATTAGCAAGCATAGCACACCCACCCTTGGAGATGCCTTCACCGCTACCAACGCCCGTCTTGTCTGCTTCTTTGAGCTCCGAGATGTGTACCGCGCTAGACCCAGCTCCGAGTTCCTGGAGTCGGCTGACAATGATTCCAAAATCAGAGAAAGCTAGTGAAAACGAAGAGTAGAATATCCATACTGTTACTGTAAGTCGTGCGACTGACGAAGTGACTGTCTAGGGTGTGGGCGTTGGCATTACCGTTTGGCGGTTGGAAATCGGCCCCTGGGCCTGCATAATGATAGACGCCACTCTGCATGACGTAGACCGGGCTTTCATGCCTGCTTCCGGTGTGGTAGGTGTTGTTGTTCGAAATTCGAAAGCCACCGGTCTGCACCAAATTCACCGTCGTGGTATCCGCACCTGTGCTGGAGTAACTTGACATTGGAATCAGAGTGGAGAAGCAAGCTGAGGAGGAGTGAGTGAGTGAGTGAGTAAGCGAGTGATCTGAAGACTAGGAGGCAAGGAAGCTAGCTTTAAATACCCATGGGAGAGACTTTGGGTGTGGGGGCTTCATAAGGTAATTGGCACTACAGCAGTGCGACCACAGCCGCCCACATTGTTGCCGTGAGCTATGAGAACAATGCTCGTATCACAAAGGATTGAGAGAATACGAAAAAGGACTGCACCTGTGACTGCACCTGTGACTGGTAGTGTTTGCTGAGGGAGGACAAGAACAGCACAGAGTCGCTTGTCATTGTACGGTCCTTCATAAAGAAAAGCACACATACAACCCCCCTGCGTGCCGTCTTACAAAAAGAAACTCGAGATTCTGAAAGGAGAAAGGGTGTAGATTGGTATACAGCAAAATCCCGAAAGAACTCAAATGCCGAACTGGACCTGCTTGAAGACAAGCAGCAAGTAATCGCGGAAGCCCCTGTCTGTTGCCAGGTGGTGAAGCTGCAGGCCCCCCCAAGTAGCGAGGCGTAAACAGGGGGACGTTTTGCTGCAGATTCGAGGAGATTTACGCCGGTAAAGCACAGTACGTGGCAATGATAACAGCTGGAAACCATAAAGACAAGACTGAGGTTGAGACCCTCCGTTACTAGATGAGATCTCGTGGGCACGGGTAGTCTCTCTCCGTTGTGCCAGGAACAGGATTGAACGATAGACGCCACCGTTCTCGTATGTACAAAAAGAGCAGGCAAGCTGTACACACTGCGTTTCCCCCCACACCTAACATGAACCTGGTACAAATCGATGATAAGCGCACAAACAAGAGGAGCAAGTAGCCATTACTCACTGGGCGCAGTTCCAGCACACGATCGATCATCAGGAAGGTTGACGAACAGCGGGTGTCAACAACTTGTAACAGTCCGACGACGCGAAGGAGGATGGGCTGTTGATCTTCGTCGTTCCCCCAGCTTTTGCTTTCATTGCCTGATCAAATCACAGATTCAAAGTCCTCGCGCTGCTGCCCCGAGTCTCGGATGAAATTGGCAAGTTGGCGCGCAAGCTGCTGGCATAGGTAGAGTTCTGCGCGAGCTCTGGAAACTCAGAATCGAGTTCTTCATCAAAAACCCCAAGCTGCATCAAGAAGCCTAAGCCGGACTTCACAGCAAGGTTTATGATATGAGGAAAGGTGACATCAAATGGAATGCCCAAAGCATGGAGCTCGTCACAGATCTCCTCCATCGAGGTGTTATTGTTCGATGCATTATCAAGGGTCACAGTAGAAACCTAGCAATGTGTCAAGATATACGCAGGATCCAACGAAATTGAGACTCCATACCTTGTGAAGACAATTGATTTCCTTGATATATTGACGAAAACGCGCCCAGTGTTGGCATCGGAATGGCTACCTTGAATATGCCGAAAAGCAACAAGGCGAGATCGAGATAGTGCCCTGTGACTGCCATGTATGATGTCACTTGTAAACACGACACGGCCGAGGGAGCTCTAAAAAGTGTCAGAAAGGGCAGTCGAGGGGAATATTTGTGCCACCATCTTTAGGTATTCCTTCTTGAAAATTTCGGCCATAAGCTCACCGGGCTTTCTTCGATGAGGTATGTCCGAGTCATCAAGATCGGTGCTCAAAATAAGAGCAGATCTCGAAGCTCACGACAATCCACTGCATCCAAAGACTAGAGCTGAAGATCAATGTGATTTTTGAGTTTCGAGAGTACAAACAGTCCAAAAATCCTTCAAGGGTAAAAGGTTCTCGGGGGGTGTTCCTCTGAAGTGGAGTTCTTGCTGCGCAGTCGGATGGTCTTCCAGCCTTTGAGCTTCTCTGAGATGACGAGGTCAAGCCAGTGCTTGCGCAGATGAGCACGGATTGTTTGATTCTGGCCTTCGACCTTTTTCCAAATTGTCAGCTTCCTGCACACCGTCAATCAGATCTCTGAACAATCAAGCATACTTCCACCACTCACTTTGTGCATAGCCGGGACCAAGGAAAAATTAAATTCATCCATAGAAGGCCACTCTTCCGACATCACACTGTTTTCGGGAATAGGCTCGTCGGTGTCGATGTGTTGCCCTCAAGTGAAATACCAGATGTCAGATGCATTGTTTAATGAGCTCGGTGACTTCTCTTGAAGCAGGGATCCAAAATCGTTCTGAAGACGATTGAGCGCCGGGTGCAAGGTGTCTCTTCCGGTTTGCGCCAGCAACGGATCGATGGCCCTACGCCAGGGGTCACAGTGACGGGGGAGTTGGGGTAGCGTTGCCGGGACTCGGGGCAGCTGGAGGGTGCGTGTATTCCTTTCTTGTTTCAGCCTGCGCTGGAGTAGCTGCTGGGGAGTTGACAGTGGCCATGGTAGTGTCCCCAAGGGCGATCCGAAAGACTGGTGGTTCACTTTGAGGCGGTGGCTGCTCATATGCTGAAGGGTGGGTGTTGTGAAAGGTCAGTGGTTACGACCTTTGACCAGGAGGGTACGCCGGTGAATGGTATGCTGAGGGTGCAGGGCCGGGAGCGTAGGGGTGCCAGTACGATTGCCGAGTCCATGGAAAAGGGGCCGGAGAGGGAGGAAGAGGGAGTGCGGCGTTCGAAAGTGATAAGGAGTGCATTCGCGATCTACTACAGCAACAGGAGAGAGAGGAACAGGAGTTGCAGGGCGCGTTCATTGCCCTCTACATACCGAAACAGCTACCGAATTCTGAGCCTTATACCCACTCCCTTATCGCACCCGACGCATCCCAGACGCGTCGCAAAATTCAACAAAACACTGCAGCGTTCGACGAACGCGTAGCGCTTTCGTTGCCAAACGCGATCAGAGCTGGCTGGCGACCAGCCCACTCAACCCCACCCAACCCCTTGATATTTCGGCTGTAATGTTGAAAAAATTCAACCTCAGGTACAGGGGCAGGGGATAGGGGCGAAGAGACATACCTCTAGGTTCAAAGAGCAGAGTGCCGGGCCTGTACTCAGGATGGGCGACGCATTGCAAGCAAAAGAGAGTCAAAGTTGAGGCAAACGGTCGTCGATGATGGTGGAAGCTGAAAGAGAGTGAGGATCACGCAAGCTCGGATCAAGTTCCCAGCTCGGCGAGTCGAGCTTCCGGATTGGACGTGGGCATCAAGTCGAGTTGAGCTCGGCTCGAGTCAACTTGCAGCAGCACTAGGAGAGGACCCCCGGCAAATGTTTTTATTAACCTGTTAATAGTGGTACTCAATTTGGCGGAATAGCGGTTTTGCGGAATAGTGAAAGCTCTGCCGTGAGACCGTTCAATGATGGTATGTCAGCTGCTCGTGCCTGCTTGGCGGAGAATCCTCAGCAAACCCTGTTCCATTCGACGGTGAAAAAAAAAGATAAAAATGAGATTTTTGGATCTGAGTATTGCTCGAGCCACATAGACAAAGGATATCTCTTTTTCAGACTGGCGTCTGGCAGGGGAGCACGAAAGGAAGGGTGTAGGAACTTGGGACAGGTGCTCTCAAGCGAGCGCATCTCACGCCCCCGAAAGCTTGGGAACGCTTCACTATTCCGCAAACTTGCTATTCCGCCAAATTGAGTACCACTAATAACAGCAATAAATAACAGATATGAATAAATACCGATTTTTTCACTGTCTTGAATCGGACACGTCTGTGATCTCTTCGATCAATTCCCAACGCCTAATGGAGGTGCATGGCGATAGACATCAGAAAAATGGTGATGTCGTGGAGGACTCGGAGCACCCAGCCAGTGCTGCAATATTCGAATTGGCCTTGTTCAGCTCAAGCTTCCATTGCAGAACGGATTTTCGCATTTCCCGGGCAAGATGGGGTGCTATTGAGAAGCCAAGCAACGAAATTAACCCAGAAAGCGAGTCTAATGTGACGACGCGTCGGGACGCGTCTCCGGATCTTGGTTTCTTGTTCTGAATTGGGTGGGCCTGTTACCATTAGTTACGCTCGTTCGCTGAAATCTTCTGGCAGTTTATTTTGCAAACGACTGTAATTTGTGAAACACATCAGCTTCTCGTCCCCATACTGCGGCAGCTCTAGGAGGTAATATCAGTGATTTTTACACTGGTCAAAGGAGGATCTCAGGGATGTTATAAGATGTTAATAGATGTGAGATATTCGGTTCCCGCCATTGTTGTATTGAGGAAGGATGTTTTTGCAGGCTTGCATCGCGGGTGATATGGTGATGCTGGTGGCGGTGAAGATCTCGTCAACAGCGGTCAGTGGCCCTCACTGGGATTCCTCACATATACCTACCGAGGAGCCCACCAATGTGACAAAGCCATATTTGATAGTGTTTCACAATAGCAACCTGCCCACATTGTCGATGCCGAGGCAGGGAGGGATGCCGAAGAGGCCCCCCAATGAAAGTGCCTTACGCCCCTTCTTCCCAGTATGGTTACCCCACCAAATCACCTCCCAGCTTCCTATCGAGGCTCACGATTTTCATGGTCTTTGTGCTGAGTACTATCCTCCCCTACGGCGGCCCAATTGCTGGCTCCAACGTCATCCAACAATGAGCTCACCACTGAGTGGAACCGACGACTTGGGATTGAATATTTTTTGACGATAAATAATGTCATAACTTTCACCCGATTTTTGTTACGAACAATCCGTCAGGGCCGGGTTGCCTAGCGGGTTGTTTTACCTTGTCTTGCGGGTTAAATTCACAAGTAGATACGGGTGAGTTTAACCTATGATTCAGGCGCTTTTACCTTGATCTACAGCGTCAAGATTCCAGTGGAGTTGGGATGCATTGGCGTCCGTTTTGGGGACATAATTATCCACCCGTTGTCACAGGGAAAATACCCCGTCAGTCCAGTAACCCGTTTCCCCATACAACAAAACCCCGTCTCCTAACAGGAAAATTCAACCCGGCCGATAAACCGCCATTTATTTTTAGATTCACCAGCTGTGAGCCGCCGAACGGGTTGAATCCGTCACACGGGTTAGAACAACCCGACGCGGGGCGCGTAGGGACTCACTCATCCGACTCAAGTCGGAGATCTCATTCCTGGGTGTCCTCCGCCGCGAGAGCCAAGGCAAGCGGAGAATCTTTCAGATCCTCACGATTTCTGCCCAAAAGCGGATGGGAACGCCGCTGCTCGGAACGGGGGTACCGGTAACGGGTTACAATGAACCGATAAAACCAGGACTTAAGAGGTGTATGAAGGGGCAGCCTGAGGCCACCTCGACCCCTGGAAAACTACTTGAACCCTCCCGCGCGTCAACCAGCCATGCCAGCCATTTCCCGGATGGATATGCTCGCCAACTGCCATAACTTTTCCATTGGCAAGATAAAAGTCGTTGAAACCAAAACCGATAAAGGCACAAAGAATGTTCAGAGGGGAGGTACATTGGTGTCACATAGCAATACATACCAACCAGGGGCGCACCATAGTAATTGCGTTTTTTATGGTGCGTTCATCTCATTCTCATCTCACTCTGTGCTGCTCTGATAGTACAATTCTACGGATACAGCGAACGGAGATGGGTCTCCAACGATGGAGAATCATAACCATGGACCTCAAGTCCAAAACGAGCCACATCGAAGGCCTGTTCCACGGCCATATCAGCCGCACCATAGTGAGTACCGAAGCAGTAAGCCTCTTATGGACATATGTTTAAATGGAACTCTCCTTATTTTCTAGACTCGAATCGGATCGACTCTCAAGGAGAAGGAACAGGATGGTATCGACCAGGCCCACCACCACCTCTCCCCCCAGCCCCTCCTCCACCAACACCGTGGCAAAATCTGAGGCAGCAGCAGCAGCATTTGTCTCAGGGGCAGTACTACCAGCAGCCTTACATTGAGGATAAGCAGTGTGAGGAGTACGCAGCCGGACCGTACGCACATGATATGCAATATGAGGACCGAGGATATCAATCTCCTCAATATCACGACTCACAATACCGATACGCGAAATACCCACAATATCACAACTTKCAATACCCTCGATACGCACAGGAACAGCAGCATACACACGGGCAACAATWCCGACGCGACCAGCACCACCAGCAGGCGTACCCGCCCTCACCAAATAGCTATTCCAGATACCCTCCCCATGGCTCATCCGCACCACCTTCTTATTCATCCCATTTCTATGAAGGTCCCCACCGGACAAAATTATTCGTGAGATTCGGATTAGAAACAGGCGCAAATTTGAATTTGGACGATCAATTCGCTTCGAATAGGATGCTTCGGATTTGGATTTGATCGGCGATCGACTGCTGGGGTCCTTCGAGCGAGAATGCTTGGTCTCCGCTTGAACTCAGCCTCTCGAGCATCTTCAAGTGCCTACAACAGGGACAGGATTTAATCAAAGCCCTCTCAAGCAGTGGGTTCGCTTCCCCCTTTCAATGAGAGCATACCCTGCCTGTCATGCAGCTTTCTCTCTTGTGCTCCGGATCCTTGCGATCTGCAAATCAATGAGATACAAGGTAGCACAAGAACCTCAGTGGATTAAAGCTCTCTCCTGCGCTAGACCAGAGTAGTGTCGGTTCTCCATTACTTGGCCGGAGTCAGCCCATTGGAATGCAAAGTATAGCTTATCTATCATGTGGTTTAAGCAGCCTCTGACTCTGTTCTGGCCTCCCTGCATCTGAGCCTGATCATGAAATTCTCACCCATGGCAGTAATGCCATACTACTCATGTCTACATGTCCTAGGGTGCACCCGGCATCATCAACCATCGCATCTCAGACATGCCGAGAACGCTCGGCTTGCAAGGCAAGCATAGGGGCTCTTGCAGAGTCGTCCCGAGCCAAAATCGAATTGCTTTGAACGAAATTCAACTCACGCGCAACCAAATCAGCGCCATCAAAATCAATCGTGCGTGCTCACCCAAATTCAAAAAAGTCCCAGAAACCACGACGAAAGCCTATTTTTGTGAGGAAAGTGGCCCAAAATTAAATAAGAACATTTTGTCCAGTGGGGGCCGCCAAACATTTCCGATCAGGCTCAAGAACCCAGGACTTTAGCGGAGACAGAGAATCAGCGCAACAATCCAATGCGGCGTATCATCAGTGGCAAGAGGAGAGGAGATGCAAGGAGTGGTTCCGCTAGAGAAATGATGCCCTCAAGCATACACCTTAGCTCATGTACACGCACCGGCTCCTCCACAGGTCCCTGCGCCACTCGCAGCAGGAGCAGATTTACCACCAGAGGCGATAGACGAGCSCCAACTCCCGCAACACCTTTGCTTGATTTTTAAAATTTGGGCCGAGAAAGCCGATGTGCATCGTGGGAATTTGTGTGCGAGCAACTGTCGATTATCTGACCCTTTCCACAAACCATCATGTACCCGTCGTTCTACCACCACATAGACTCTTTCCTTCGCATTTCCCTTCAGTCCCCTGAAGATGTCCCTCTATTTGCTGCTTTTCTCGCCAGGAGAACCCTCATTTATTAACTGCTATTTCCTCACGACCCATTCACATGAACCCATCCCTACCGCTGCCGTTCTTTGCCCTCGCGCCACATTCGCCAGTCTTCTCAATTTGTGAGGTGTAGCGGGTCCTAATGGAGGGAATTTTGACCTAGGTAGGTCCCTTCGTGTTCACTTCCGAAACCTGACGTTGAACGTTGAATTTCCCCAGCTCTCTAGGTTGCTCGATCGAATCCGGCACACGTACACTCCCACTCGAACGGCCACCACCTCAAATTCAAGTTGTCGTAAACTCCGGAAGCTTAGGACAACTGAGTGCTCYCTGAACCTTGAATGGAGCCCATAAAGCACACGACCAGCTACATCTTTACCCTGATTGCGTGGGGAATTAGCCGCTGCTCTGGTGGTCTGTGCTAGCTCGCTCGCCTCCTCCAATTTTTCCTACGTCCTCTGGACCCAACTACAAGCCCTGACCACGACTGGCAGAAACCATTCGATGACGAGCAAATTATACCCTGCAAGATGCTCTTCTAAGGCAATTATCGAAGCCAGTCGTTGCTTGAAGAGGGGTTTCCGGCGACTAGCGAGTCGAGGGTTGAGTGTGGAGCGAGGGGTTAGGCGTTGTAATTCTCGAATTTATCCTCTCTAATTTAACAAGGTACGTCTATCCCTTCTCTCAAATATTCTGGTAGCCGCTTCAACTAATACATGACGTTAGTTCCTATAGGGACTCTAGCCCTACAAATCGCTCTCAAAAGATTTCTATTCAACAATTTCCATCGGACCTCGCCAAATTCAGACCGGGTTTGCGCTGGCACTGGGTCTGACAGCCACRACCAGGCCCACCCCACCCTATCTACCTCCGCCCTCGTCGATACCATGGCACCTCGTCCCCAGGATTATGCTATTCGAATAGTAGCACCATGCTCTCAGCGCGCCTCACGACTTCGATAGTGTTCGAACCCCGTAGCACTCCTCGCCACCGCCGTCTAAGAGTCCATCGCCGCGCTTTCGATCGACCAATCAGGGACGGGGCTGGTCCTCAACGTCGTGCTCATTGACAGTGTCTTTTAGGTCCTTGTGGGACCGCCCAAGGAAGAGTTTGAAGAGGCAGACAGCGTTTTGGGAGGACTCAATCTCCTCGGAATTCGGCTGGCTGGAGTAGCAGGTTCGAGATGAGTTACTTAATGTTGGAGCCGGCCTTTTTGGCGTCGCCGAGAACAGAATGGGTACAGTTGCAGTGGGAAGACTCTTGAAGGGCTAGGTTCACGGTACGTGATTCTCGCGTTGGATACCATGCACCTCTTACTGACGCTAGCGCTAGTGCTGACGCCCTTCCTTGTATTCCAATCTCACTGGTTCCGACAGGACGTTAGATTAAATGCATATTAATTCCCCGATTAGCATGATACACCGAACGCATACGTATACATACATTAATGAAACAACAATGAAATAGGAACATTCATGAAACAACACCGGCATCTATGGTTCATTTCATTTCCTCTCAAGCAACCTCGACCCCCGCGAATTGGCCGGCTGCTCCCTCTGAGTCGGCATCTGAGCCCCTCTTGGCCCTGGTTCCTCCGATTCGTCTTCGTATTTCATGGTTGCGACCCGATGTTTCAACAACGTAAGCCACATATCTGTTCGGAATTGCCAGTAATAATTCGTGAGTGAGCCGTATCGAGAGGATCGTAGCACTACACACCTGCGTCCGCTCGACTAGTGAGAGCGTTGAAGAAGTTGACGAAATGGGTCCCTATTCAAAGTGCTCCGTCAGTAATCTCGTTCCCTCAAGAGATGAGGAAGGGATGCAGACTTGTATCAGCAGCTACCACGGGAGCTCCTGTGTCATCTATAGTACAAAGCATCAGTTGAAGCCTCTCCACACTGCGGATAGTGAAAGAAATAGAGAAAGAACGTACCCTCATTATCCTCAAGGATGATGTTCCCATCGCCATAAGCGTTTGGCTGGGAATGGAATGCGCCAGAATATGTGCCCTTGAAGTGAACCACTCGGGAGGAAGCTTGTTGCGGTGCGTCGCTGGAATCCATGGTTGTGTGCAGAAGCCGAGGGTTTTTGTTTAGGAAGAAAAGAGGAGTTTGAGTTCAATGAGCCCTTGAGGGTACGTGCGTTTTGATTGTTATGGGTCCGAAAGTCAGGATAAGGTGAGGCTTTTTATACTTGTGAGGGCGGTTTAATGCTTCCAGTGGTAGAATAGAGTTTGCCTTAAGTCTCTCTGTGTTTGTGACTTCTCCGTCGGAAACGACACGAGGCTCCATGGCGTTTCATTGCAGTACAAGACGGTTATTGTTCAAGCTGTGGGTGTTGCCTAGTAACTGTCAGCCGGCAGCCAACGATCCCAATCCTACGTGACTATTCAGACGAGTGGGATTATCGGAGTAGGAAAGCAGTCGACCCGTATGCAATTTACCCCGTGGCTGTTGGCCTTCAGTACCTCCTCACTCTCGAGGAGAAGAGAGACGAGAGGTTGCTAACATGAGCGACATCCACAAATCGCCAGCGTGGCTGTGTTGTGGGTCCACGTCGCCCACAACTCGTCAACTTCGTCCACAACAGGTTGCGTTCCAACCGCTTCTTTCTTGTTCTCAGAATTAAGTTTCGTCCGTGAGGCTACATGCGATAGACATGCTTTTGTCTTTCGAGCCTTCCAGCTGCCATGGGGGCTTCGGACAGCACACAACAGAGTCCGCGTCCTTCGCTTCCCGTAAGCCAGTGCTCCGTTTTTGTTCTGCTTCGAGGTGAAGCTGATATGACACCCAGTGGGACAGCATTGAGTGGGTCCCGTAACCTGACTACGGATACCATGTGTCCGGCCCCATTGTCAGTTTAATCCAGCACAAAGAAGTAACGGATGCCCAGGCGTCTAAAGGTCTAGTATTTAAACCTATCAGATCCTTCTTTAAGCCTCCCAAGACATTCATCCCATCTGCTCCAGTCGAGCTACAACCCGGCCTCCAGCCAGAAAATCGCCAGCAAATTAACGCTCCACTCCATCTGTCTCTGTCTCAGAGCACCAACCTTCCTCCAAGTTTCCGACTCCTACCACTGCACGCAGCTATGGCCCTGACTCTCGAGGAACAACTCGCCCAGATGGGTATCTCACCGGAAGATTTCAAGGCATTACTTGCTTCTAAGCGCCAGAATACCGATTCCGCTCCTCCTCCCCCTCCGCCCCCTCCCCAGCCTCAAGAAGAGCCCGGATGTGCGCAGGTCAAGGTGATCATTGAGAATACGTACAAGGAGCAGGCGTATCATGAACAGCCTTCTACGTTTGGCAAAGGCAAAATACATATCAAGAGGGCTAGTGAGTCGGGGTCCTCGCACGTCAGCTTTTCTTGGTCCGTTTGCTGACGAAATTTCGAATCATCTTTTGTAATACAGAGGTTACTGCGCCCACAAGTTCGGGGACAGGTGTCGGGTTTGTTGCAGCTCCTGGTAATCTGGGTAAGTCCTATTGGTTTCAGTCATTCAAAGCACTTTCGATTTACATGAAATTTCGTTTGTAGACCGAAGTTTCTTTGCCTTCATTGAGAGTCTCAAGTCGAGGGATGAAGGAGGTAAGTCATCCATATCCTCAACCTTCCAACTCCTACCTCTTCCATCCTTCTTTCCCCCCTTACTTTTTGATCTCTTGTCTTGGTTGCAACGTCTGACTATGTCAAATGTTTAGAAATGTACATCGCAGACTTCGAGAGGCGCATGGAGAAGAAGTTTCCCAGTATGCCGGGACAAGGGAATGTCCTAGTTACCAGTTCGTGGTCGAGCAACGTTCAGAGCACTGCAATTCGGGCTGGACGATAGACTAGGTATTTAGGCGACGAGCACGTTCAACGATTCCATGATTCCATCTTATGTATCTATAATGCTCTGTATTTTATCATATGCTCTATTATTGTATTGCCAATATGCATTTGCTGGTTTACCTTAGGGGCCCGGACAATTTGAGGACTCAGGATTCATTCGTTCGAGTCATAAAGCGAGACTGGAGATAGATATAATACACAACGAGCATAGGACCTACGAACACGAGACCCAAAGCAATATGGCTTTTGAATAATCAAAGCGCCGTAAAATGGAGAATTTCTGCTTAATCACTCCTAGTTGAAACGGAACATCATGGTGCCGTGTAATGTCGTCGGTGTGGCAAGATGTGCTCCCAAGTGGAAAAGTCGTTCGCCTCAAATCAAACAGCGAGCCTCTTGTTCCTCGAACCGGTGAACACATTGTCGATTACATTGTCCAGCATCGACTCGCAGAACTTTCTCGTTTCTACCTGAACGATGTGTATGTATACCGCTCCCATTCTCTCTTGATGCCTTCCTACGTTCGCTCGCTGTAGTAGGGCCACCTGCCCTGCTGGCGCCTTGAGAGGTAAGACTTCCCGATTAATTGACATTTATTCTATCACGATCCCTTCACCATCGCAGTGTTTAACCCTTTCGGTTTAATCAACGTTGCATCTCACCCTCCGATTGATTCAACAACCCTCTTTGGGTTTGTTGAATGCTCCATTCTAATAAGTGAGAAGTCGTTTCGTTTAAACACTGCCTCCTCACGGTAACCTGAGACGACTGCGTTAGAGAGGGACAACGATTAAACGGTACATTTAAGTATCGGATATTGAACAGAAAAACACCGTTCTACGGGGTTACAGAGGAGATGAAATAAGAGACAAGACTGCACAGGCAGCAAAATTTGCATGCCCCGGGATGATCATTGGCCAGTCCGGTCATCGCCAGCTTCCACTCCGTTGATGTCCTCCCATTCATCCAAAGGCGACTCAGTGGCAACACTATTGGAGGATTCTTCTACCGGAGAAGAGGCACCATCAGTGCTAGCACGAGCACCCTTCTCGTTGGGGTCGAGCGAGGTCTCTCCTATCAAACAAACGGAATGTCAACTCATTGGACCAATAGCAAGCATGGCGCACTCACCCTTGGATATGCCTTCGCCGCTACGGGGCCCAGCACCCGTCTTGTCCGCCTTCCTTGAGCTCCGAGATGTGTACCGCGTTGGACCCGGCTCCCAAGTCCTAAATTCGGCTGGCAAGGATTCGAAAATCAGAGAAAGCTAGTGAGAACGAAGAGTAGAATATACATACTGCTACTGTAAATCGTCTGACCGGCGAAGTGGCCGTCTAGGGTGTAGGCGTTGGCATTGCGCACAGCAGGAGGTCTATTGCCATTGGGCGGTTGGCGAACATCCCCTGGGCTCGCAAGATGATAGACGCCACTTTGCATAACATAGACAGGGTTTTCGTGCCTGCTTCCAGGGTGGTAGCTGTTGTTGTTCGAGATTTGAAAGCCACCAGTCTGCACGAAATTCACCGTCGTGGTATCTGCACCTGTGCTGGAGTGACTTGACATTGGAATCAGAGTGGAGAAATGAACTGAGGAGGAGTGAGTGATCTGACGGCTAGGAGGCGAAGAGTATAGCTCTATATAACCACAGGAGAGACTTCCGGCGTGGGGTCTTCATAATGTGATTGAAGCTACAGCAGTGAGACCACAACCGCCCACACTGTTGCTGTGAGCTCTGAGAACAATATCCGTATCACAAAAGATTGGGAGGATGCGGAAGAACGCCACACCTGTGGTCGGTAGTGTTTGCTGAGAAAGAACAAGAACGGCGCAGACTTGCGTATTATCGTCCGATCCTTCATAAAGAAAAGCACACATAGAAACCCCCTGTGTGCTGTCTTACAAAAAGAAACTCGAGATTCTGAGCCGAGAAAGGGTGTGAATCAATATACAGCAAAATATAAAAAGAGCTGAAATGCCGAGCTGTACCCACTCGAAGACAAGCAGCGGGTAGTGGTGAAAGCCGCTGTCTGTTGTCAGGCGGTGAAGCCGCAGGCCCTCCCGAGTAACGAGGTGTAAACAGGGTCACGTTTTGCGGCAGATTCGCTGGAATCTACGATGGTAAAGCACGGTACGTGAAAATGATAACAGCTGGAAAAAATGGAAACAAGACTGAGGTTGAGACACTCCGTTACTAGATGAGATCTCGTTGGCACAGGTAGTCTCTCTCCGTCGCTCCGAGTCAGATCATGATTTGGTAGCTAGGAGCGGGAGTGGGCGGAGGACTTCACCGCTCCCGTATGTGCGAAAAGAGAAGACAGGGTGTACACACACGGCGTTTTCCCCCACAACTAACATAACTTGACCGTATCCTTTGACGTTTGGACTGGCGATGCCGATTGACGTAGGCATTGATTACGCAAATGATCATCGCAGACTCGGCGGAGTTGGAGGCAGAAGATCTTTGAGGGGTGTCCTCTCTGAGACATCGAGAGGCGAAACAGAACAGAGGGAGCAAGTGAAAGGAAAGGGATGCTAATCGACGCCTGCGAGCTCTTCGAGTCGGGTAATTGAGCCTTGTAAACCTGGGATTCTTTGTATACGCGACGAATCTACCACGTTGGAGAGCCAATGGGGACAGCTGACTAACTGGCATTCAGACCTTCAAGCTTGAAGGGGAGGAGGGCATGGAAGGAAAGGAACAAATTTGAAACCAGGGCTTGACCAGGGCGGCAGATTTCGTGCCAGATGCGGATCAAGGATCAGTGCAGATAAGATTAGATAACGCAAAATAATCTATGCAAAGTCGAGACCTACAATATCGCCCTTGGAATCGTACTTGATAGCACGTCAATTCGAAGAAAATATACATCTCGAACAATCCTGTATTGAGAGACAGCATTGAAAATTGTCACCAGCGCCGCCCACGACGGTATCTCGGACCACATCAGTTTTTACAGGATTCTTCAGCGTCATACCATCTCACCCAAGTAGATCTCTAAACTGATCAACAAGGTATATTGCATACAGACACTGGAGCTACTCATGGAGATCCTCTCCCTTCCTCAGATATTAAACGAATTTCAAGTGATTCACGTCTGAGATATCATGGTGATAGCCCGTTGGGCGACAATTTTGATACGGTAGAAGGAGCAAGACAGCAAGAGATTGGAGCCAACCCTCAAGGCACAGGTCGTTGGGCAAGTATTCAGCATGAGAATGCCACCCTCACGGGCGCATTTCACGTAGTCATGCATGAACAGAGCGAGGTCTAGCTCCCGCTGGTCTGCAATATCAAGACTGTACACAGGTGACAGGAGGGAGGCTAGAACTTAAACCTAAAGTCCCATTTACAGCGTAGAGTTGATCATAGGGACAGAAGCTGAAGTACTTAAGAGCACCGCACCCTGAATAATAATTCTTGACTGATGCTTGTTCCATAGGTACGAAATGATCGAGGGTAACGCTGGGCTCAGGGAGAGCCTGGCGGTCCGTCAATGGAGTTATTTTCTTTCATTGGGCGAGAAGATAATGTCTTTATATACGCTCGACCAGTGATGGCTTTGGGTTGTCCACCGTGCATGTCGATCTTGATGCGGACTTGAGAGACAACAGCGTTCGCATCTCAACGTAATGGTGATTGGCGATCTGAAAGCGTCATCAGGATTGGCAAGGACCCTATTTTGTGTTCTTAGAAGAAAATAGCAGCCGAAATACAATAGTATCAGTACATCCACGGACACAGCGAGCTCAAATAACGGTGCGTTGTAGGCATCATGACAGCTACTCTTGCTGTCAATATCAATCGCAACACCAAACAACACCTGCAGTTAATCTTCACCTAGCTTCTCCTGTCGTTCATCTAGTCGTTCATCTACGCAGACAACAAGGGAATGAGGGATTTGTTCCCAATCTGAGAGTGATTGCTGCGTTTTTGTCGTAAAAGAATCGTATTCAAAGCGGCTTGAGCGACTGACAATAATGGCATGCAAAGGGCTAGGCTGGAGAGTCCCCGGCAGGAATAGGGTCATCACAGACAACGTATTGACCCCACGACAAAGCGGCCCACCATCCGTTAGCGAGCTTGGCCCACCTCCTAGCAATCGGCGAAGACGTAAAGTTCAATGAGCACAGACAATTGAATAGCAGCACATCACACTCACGGATCACCGTTCACAACCGTCGTATTCTCCGAGGTAAAGGAGACGACCTCAATCTTGGTTCCGATAGGGTATTGGCCTATAGCATCGCAGCTTGTACGTGGGCCTCGCCGGTAGCGAAGACCATCAACTTTGACAGTAGCCCGAATTATTGACCGAGGGGCTGAAGGTGCGGCGGAAGTACTCAAGGGTTGAACCATCTGGTTAAGGCCCTCCGGCTGTATAATAGAAGTGGCGTTGTTCACAGGAATTGGCTCATCGCAGGAGACATACTGGCCCCCTGAGATAGCAACCCACCACCCGTTTGTGAGCTGGGCCCACCTCCTGACGGCCCACGAGCGGAGACAACCCATTGTTTATTAGGATAGTCGGATGATAGCAGCGTATCGCACTTACGGATCGCCATTCACAACGGTCGTATTCTCTGAGGTGTAAGAGACTATTTCAATCTTAGTCCCGATAGGGTATTGGCCTATAGCATCGCAGCTTGTCCGTGGTCCTCGCCGGTAGCGAAGGGCGTCAACCGTGACAGTCGCCTTGATTGAGCGAGGGGATGAAGGTGCGGTAGAGCCATTCAAATCCTGTAGCGTTTGGCAAAGGCATTGCGTCTGCAGTGTTGTCGTGGTATTGATAGGCGTAGTATGACCCTGAGAGTTGATTGCTGTAGACAGGCCGAACGACGGTCAACTTTGACGGCAACGGCGTAGTGCCCGAAGCCAGCATAGAAAGTTTGTCACTTACTCACCAGTTGTAGGCCAAGAGAAGTTTGCTACTTCACTGGATATAAAGGTTGCATGGTGGATGACAAAGTTATGTGCGTTTTCGAAGGCCATTGGTAACGTGCAGAGCAGGGGCGCCTACTACTGGTGTCGTCATCGAGCCGAGAAAGGGCGCGGAGCTCAAATTTCGTGCTCAGCGACCCTGCAGCAAGATCAGACATTCGAACGAAATATAAGAAGATTCAGAGTCCCATCCGGACCGGACTCTAGCTTGTCTGTCAATACACCTTTTTCTTCCTGTCGTGCGTTAGGTCTCGCCAGCCGCGAAGCGGTGCGTCATAGAAAATCTTGGCGTCGAGCCCCGTACCCCAGAATTCAACCCGGTGCAGATACAAGATTGGCGCTCATCTGCCTTGAGCTTGAGAAGCTTGCCTCTCCATCCACGAAGCTCTATTTTCTTGGTAGGGTCGCTTAGCTGACTGCTTATCCTCYTTTTTTTTTCGGTGAACCGATCCAGTCCACCGCCTGAACTCTTCGGATCCAGACTCGCATATCTACATCCACCGAGAGGGCTCCCTTCGCACTCTCGCCGTCTATGAGCGGCCATAGAATTTCTAAATCTTCTGACTCGTCGCTAGTGACGCAAGCCCAACCGAGTCTGATTTTTCTGTTATAGGCTATCTATGTCCAGAGCCCCCTTTCAGATACTCGTTTCGACTCGCATGAAAAAGGTCAAGTCACTATTGCGAGCCAGTAAGGAGAGCCTCGGGGCTCGCCATGAGGCTTCATATTAGTTTTTGCCAACTGGATTGATCTCCCGGTAATCTCACTTTGAGTGGTTGGGCACTCACGGCATGAAAACTCCATCAGGATCGGCAGGGACTTTGAACTCTGTGGAGGAAGCGCGCTGAAATTGAATTTTTTTCTCACTACTCTTTTCGTCGGCCAAATTTTCGTGAAATTCCAACCAAGTGAATGGAATCATCGTAGAGTATGAGAGAGGCTCTTGTGAACTGAGCGGTGAGACTTTCAATGGACTCTCGCGGTCCGTATTAGCAGAATTCTGAGTGATACGCCATTCTGATTGTGATGTCGAAGCCGAGACCTCGATTCAGGCTGTGTAGTATACTCTGCGCGCAATTCAGATTTGGGAGACCGGGTTACACGGAGAAAAAATGCCCCACATTTATCATTCACCAGGGCGACCCCCGTTCCCTCGCCTTATCAGTTAACTTTGAGTCTGGGAAGACATGTGAAGCATCAAATCGAGTCGTTCAGACTGCTGCGGCTCAGCGAGAAGAGTCACAGCGCACGAGCTGATCCGCAGTCGCGATAAATGATATTCTAGAAACATTGGTCTGCTGGTCTCCAGAACCTCCGAGCGGAAGCGCATTCCGAAAACGCAATTCCTCCATGTTCCATGCCTCGGAGGCAATATGTGAGCGAGTCTCCATCCATCAGATAGCTTACAGCCCAAGATATGAGCGGTCTCGGTCGTGTGAGAACTCAGGCTCGAGAGGAGATCTCTGTGGATCGACGCCTCCGAAGGACAGGGCTTGCGACGTTCCATTCAGGTGTCTTTCTGCGCGGTTTCTTTTACTGCTTCAGTCGAGTGCAAGCTTCACCTATCTTTTTCATGATACAGCGCGAAGGTATGACACCTAGTCCAATGGACCAGGTGCACTTGAACAAGTCGGTAGATGACGCAGGTCGAGCGAGCGCGTGAGGGGGACTAATGGGGATGACTCGGCCCTGCACGCTAAGGGCCCGGCATGATAAAAGTTGGCTCGGCGCCGAAGTCTGCACCCCAGAAGCGCAGGCCGGGAAGTACCCTCAAACAATGAAAAACCACTGAGCAAATGGGCCGTATCACCGTAGACGGCGTCCCGAGCCATCAGACCGCTGTCTTGGGTTGAACAAGGTGGAAGATTGTCTTGAATTCGATCGGAGGGTTGAAGCATCGGCCAGGCATGTGGTTATTACAGCGTTCTCTATTCTATGTCAGTGGGCTGTGCGACAGTAGAAGAACCGGGATGTTTCAGGTATTGTCCTTGTCTTAAAGTTAGAACGACTCGTTGTTTGAACGTAGGGGACTTGACTCGAGGAGGTGCTTGTGCTCCACTCATCGGTGATCTGTGGGAGTTTTTCGGGCTTGAGGAGGGTCGAATGATTAATTGAAATCTTCGGATAGGGCTCGAAATAATGCCGAAGCAAGGGAACAGATACAACGTGCTCGATTGGCCCGGATATAAGCACATCTTTGGGCTACAATCTTTAAACTCCGCCTCAGAATATCTATAAAAGAGAGGGTCATTGCTGAGTCTCCTTTGTCTTCAATTCCAACACCTCAACCTTGGCGACGTGCAACGTGCATAGCGTGCGAAACCCACCAATCCTATCCTCCCCGTGACTGCCGCCTCACCTTTGCAAATGGACTCCTTTAATGAGGTTGATTTCGCCATCTCCTCTTTCGACTTCGTCACTGGGGCCCTGGCATTGCCTTCGAGTCCCTACATCGACTTCGATGGTACCGTGCTTGTCAATGAGGAGACGGCGCAAGGCCGTACTCTCACGGCATTTTGTGTCATTGCATAAAGGTTCGCCATCTGTATCTTGGCTTCAGATGACTTTCACTGACACGCATCGATAGCTTGGACACTGCGAAACCCCATTACCTCTATCCGAACCACTTGTTCCAGCAGGGAACATCTGTATCAACCATCCGCTACTGCCAACTTATCGCAGCTCCCGCCCTCTCTTCGTTCTCTTCTCAATGTTTTATTAGCCACCCCACTTTCCGAGTATTGCATCAGCTATCTCGCCTTTCCTGTCATTTCCTTGTGTTTTCCTCAGCTTATTTATGAGGCCTTTCACTCTAAGGCTGTTGTAACGACCCTTTTAACGACCCGGCACTTTAGCCATGTAACAACATCGTGTACCATTATCTGTAAAATTATGATCATGCCATCAATCCCGCTCGAGGCAAATATTCAAGTTGACCGCGTCCTGAGAAGCGAAACGGGTCAGAGTCTTCCCTTAAAAGCAATAAATATGATCCCCGATTGGGGCGCGCTGCCGTCATACCTCGGATTGTTCTTCATCGCTGGAAGATTTTACTTGGGGTTTGATCAGAGGGTATCTGCAATCTCACCCTCTAGGGAAAATAGAAAATTGTCTGCCGCAAACGATCAACATCCGAGGTGAAGGGATAGTATATTCTACTGCTACATGATGGCGTAGTACGCCGATATATATACAATTTCATATTACACAAGGGATATCATTGGTCAAATGTGTTACTGCAGGGGTATCATGGATGGATGTGAAGGGAAACAATGGCCAGCATTTCTAAAAGGGCGCTGACGCTGGCGCGCAGCACACAGCTGCCAGCTCCTGCATAAGATAAGAGCGACGAGCACTCGAGAACCGAAAGGGAGGAAGCCCCGTTCACTGAGCGGGAAGGAGAGCGGCAATGATACAGTGCGTGGTGATGTGTACGTCTAAATTGGCGGGTACCTAGACGAAGGGAAGTCCATATCAGCGAAGGTGCGATGAATATTGGAGGAGCACTCACCTGCCCAGAATGGTTGACGTTTGCGAACTTTGTCGGCGAAGACTTCATGTGATTGAGCAGAACGCCGTTTGACTTCGACCATAAGCGGCCTCTGCGTTTACAGGAACACTCTGGTCATCCTCTGGGTCGCAGAAATACGACGAGGGAAGGGAGGGCATGATGCTTTGATCCAAAAAGAACGTTTCCATCGAGTCTATCTCTGAAAACATAGGAACATCGAGGGTAAGGGTTTCGAAAGCGTCCATTGGATAGTTGAATATGATATTTGCTGTTTGGAGTTGAGTTGGGGTTGGTGTAGCGTATTCGGAGGGATATAGAGTGAAATGAGCGGGAAAGGGAGGTGGAATGCCCTCAGGCTTCTGTACTCGAAAAGTTAGGACGCTTGTGGAACGAAAAAAACGATGTCGTCGATCTAGATACATGTCTGGCTTTATAGCGACAAGTACTATAGCTTTCTTCAAACATTGTTCGACTATGAGGCATTGTTCTCCAAAGTATACACGAGCTGTGAGAGCGACGAACAATGAGACTGCTAACTTGCCGGGTTCATTATTTGGCCATCGGCTGTCCAGCAAGCCGTCGCAAGCTTGTGCAAACATTCATTGTTCTCACGTGGACCATTCTTAGGCCGCCTAGGTTCGGTCCGGGCGCAAATGTTTGTTTGTGTCTAGAAGCCGAACTTCGGGACGATCGGCCCGGGAGCCGAGTATGATGTCATCTAGCCTATGTCTTTCAGCATTCAACCATTCGTGCGTTGTTCGCGGATTCAGGGTGTAATCTTTATTTTGCGGATACGTTGGAGATCATACAGTATAGAGGAACAAAGAGGACATTGAATTAACAAGGAGAAGGACACCGGGCTGCAAGATGTGCTGAAGTAGGAACGGTGCCACTGGCTTCTGCTGAGAGGGCAAACAGTTGCCATTCAGCGCCTTTCGAGAACTAAAGGGAAATCGGGCCGGAAATACGAGCGTAAAAGAGTATTGAGCACAAATTGAGCACCATACTCCAACGCATAAATCGGGAGAGGTCATGCGGGTAGGTTGGAAGGGTGAACCAAACGGTTCTGCGCTAGCATAAAACAGTTGCTTATAACGCTTCCGAGCCTCATTAGCAAAGCCGAACAGGCAAAAGATCTAAATCCTACCTGCTCATGGGGCCGTCATTATTCGGCTATTGATTTAAGTTGGGCGGAGAGGGGAAAATTCAATCTTTTGCACTTGGTAGAAGGCGTTATCACCGTGATCGGGCCTGGTACCTTGACCCTAACCCCAGCGCTTGCACAGATGTGGCTGTGTAGCCACAATGCAAAGATCAGCACGTGACTACAATGGCACGCCATTGTTTCCTCGGCCAGCGTTCTCTTACCTTTGTGCTCGCCCCTGCAGACGTACAAACGTTTCCAAATTATAACGGTAGAAATGGCTTTACAACTGCGAATTTCTCTTCCATTGGTTCCTCTCTCATCCCCCAAATGCCTTCCACCTGGCACCCCGAACTCCCATTCTTTGCGTTTCTCAGCGCTGTCCTTGTCCTCATCCCATTGCCATGGCATTGGCAAGCCCGTAATGTCGCCACGCTTTCGATGATCTTTTGGCTGTTTGTAGTGTCTCTCATCTATGGAATTAACACTATCGTATGGCGTGGACACGCAAGAGACGTTGCCCCAGTCTATTGCGATATTGGTGAGTGGTTCGTTCGCTCTGCCAAACACTGATGCTCATAATACTTCCAGCTACCAAAATCGTACTTGGAGGGTCGTATGGGTTGCCCTTCGCCACACTATGTATTGCAAAGCATCTGGAAATGGTGTCATCGTCTCGTACAGTTTCCTATACGATCGCAGATCGAAAGCGGCGGATGATTTTGGACGCAATCTTGTGTTTCTTTTGCCCTATGATCTTTATGGCTCTGCGTACGTCTTTTCTTTCACTGTTTTTTCGATCTGGCTGACCTCTTTTCGATAGACTACGTTGTTCAGGGCCATCGCTATGATATTATCCAGAACCTTGGGTGTACCGCATCCATTTACATCTCAATTCCCGCCATCTTCATTATCTGGTTCCCCCCACTTCTCTGTTCGGTCATCACATTGATCTACTCAGGCATGTTTCCTTCGTATTCCTTTCGAATGTTTTATATCTAACTGCCTTCTACAGCTCTAGCCTTACATCATTTCGTACAACGTCGCCTCATTTTCGCCGCCCATTTGCAGAACTCCAAGTCTGGCTTGACAACCAACAGATACCTCAGGCTCATTGCAATGGCGATTACCACGATGTTCTGGGGGACCAGCATCCATACTTATATATTCTACGTCAACGTCGCACCCGGTCTGCGTCCCTATACCAGTTGGGCAGATGTGCATTTCGGATTCTCCCGTGTGGATAAGTTCCTATTGCTCATTTTCCCAAACTGGTTTGTGAATGCCTTCCTCCTTGCGTGGTGGTCCGTGCCTGCGTCCGGAATTATCTTCTTCCTCTTCTTCGGGTTCGGTGAAGAAGCCATGAAGGAATATCGGAAGGTCTGGGCATGGATCAAGAGGAATGTCCTCAGGAAGAAGGATGCTAGCGAGAAAGGGTTTACCTCATCAAAACCCACAAGATTCAGGTCAGTGTTTGCGATGCTATTTCCTGTTCATTCTGTTGATGGTTCGTTCAGCGCACCGAAGCCACTCCATCTTGTCGACCTCAAAAACTCCTCGTCGTCATCACCGTCTACTGTTGCCAACCCTTTGTTCAGATCCTCCAGTACGACGTCTTCGCGTCCTTCCACCCTCACAATAGCACCCTCTACACCATCCAGAAAGGCGAAGTCTTTCAATAAATCTACTACCAGTCTGACATCCTCAATGTTATCCTCGCCCTCTACTTCCAAAACGCTTGCCCTCAACACAGAGGAAGTCGAGAAAGAATGGAAGAAGCTTTCTCTCAATTTGGACCCCAACCACAGCAACCTCGAGATCGACGTCTCTGACGGCTGCACGATCCGCAGTCTATCCTACTATTCTTCGACTTGCCACGGCGACGATCTGTCTCCCACAAGCGCCATTTCTCCTCGACCAACGATCTCAGAAACAATCCCACCCCTCCCTTATACTCCCCAGAGCAGAACCGATAACCCTTTCCTCTCAAGAGGGAACTCTACCACATCCGCATTCTCCCATCACCGCTCTCCTTCCCCTGTCCTATCCGTCCCAGAGTCCGTCGGGCCAACTTCATGGTCGAAGCCCAGTGAGCTTGCGAGTTCTCCATCCTCGCCAGAACCGACTTCGGATTCACCGGGACGTTTCCGCATACCAACGGAAGGCATCTTTGGCTGTTATCCCGATCCGATTCGTGGCATGACTCCAGCATTCCATAGACCATTCAGTCCGCCTCTGGAGTACCCGGCAGCCAAACCATGCCCCAGCAATGCCTCCGTCCTCCCTGTGCCACCGGAGAATGGGATTTTGGTGACCGTTCAGAGGCAAGCATCGGTAGACGAGCTTGTTTAAGGGAATGGCGCGGTCAGGACAGTCAGTGCCAGCATTGGCTGCGTTGCAATCCTTCAGGCGCTTGCGCCCCGTCGCTCAGTCGACTTTCGTTTTTTTKGAGCTTAGCCTCAGTTACCTTTTGTCCCTTTCAAGTTTTCCTCTCTCATTTCCAATCTCAACGACTTTCCTGAACGATTTTGACTACGAACCTACCACGTTTTCTTTCTTCTTATATCTTGGGTCTTTCTACGAATATCAACGACGACGAACGTCTTTAAATGAGCATAACACGGCTCCAGGTCTCACGTCTCGAGACGATCCCATCTTTCATCCTTCCCTTCATTTCCATCCGCCTACTACTCATCTTGCATACAGCTATTTTATTCTTCTTCGCTCTCTCACTACCGCTTCTTCGCATCGTTCTGCATCCCTCCTTCTAATCGGAGCCATCAACTATCATTACATCGTTATATGTACCATAGTCATGAATCGAACGTTACGTTTACGTCCTTGTCATTAGAAGTTTAAATCGATTCCAGTGTCCGTTTCAACTGCCGTGAACCCCACTTGCGAGGCAACCGATTCAGCTCTTAAAATCACCAAGCTGGTACCACTTCAACTGTCCTTCTTCACTAACCAACCTCCTCCGCTCCATGATGCACGCTCTGATGAATGTTGCCAATACGCCGATATGTACAACTGTGAATATGGATTCCAGGATCGGAGGTGCCATCCTTGCCCGTTCGTAGGTTTCCAAAGTGTCGTACCGGATGACGAAGTACAGGAGAAAGCCTAGCCCTGCCATCCACGCAAGCATGAAGAGAAAAGCAAAGAAGATGGCGGGTTTGCGGCAGGTGCATGGAAGAGGAAGACGTGAAGAAGTTGCTTGTGATCCAGGCAATTGCGACGGGGGAATAGTCGCTGCGTCGTCCCTCTGATTGGATTTTTGGAGATGAAGCGCACGGCGCCGCTCCTTAGCGGTAAGCGCTAAGAGGGTGATGTCGAGGATTAGACATCCGCCTGCAGCACCGAGGTTGATGAACATCGACATCGCTCCAAACCATCCTAAGGAACATGCGAGCGTCATAAGGGTGAGGACGAGAGATGCCCATAGGAGTCGTTGGATCACCCGCGCTTGAGGCGAGATCGTGGGTTCAATGATGTTGGGGGACATGATGAGCGGTAGGTGACCGTCGTCGAGAAACAGGCTGCTTTTGAAGTCTGGAGAGGACTGCCTTTTATATGGAGCCTTTTCGGAGTAACACAAACAAGGTCCGGGGGAAGATTCATATCAAAGGACTGTATCCACTCTGAGTGAGCTCCTGGGTCACTGCATTATCTCGGCCCTAAGAAACTATCACCACCATATTCACAGCAGGTTGCACCGCCTTTCTGTAGGTAGCTCNCTCGTTTGGCTTCTAGATCTTCTGTCACGGTCAAAATGGTGTTGAAAACGACATGCCAAGCTTTGGATATGTACTGCGATCATTCGCCAAGCTTATCAAGCACGAGAGATTACGTAGTTCTAAAAGGTTGCTTTGATGTACTACGATGCCGAGTAAGTAAAGTGCTAACATATAGGCCACACCGCATCAGATGCGTTACCGCTAACGTGAGTTTACACAGAGCGCCGGAGGGTGTGCATAGATTACAACAATTTTCATCCAGGTACATCGCGAAAATGCTTAATAGTATTACATGACTACATTTCGTCTCTTGAACGCTGTCCGTTACATGGGTGTATCGTAAAGAGCGTCCATGAGAGCCAGTCCTCACGAAATCAATTCTTGTAATCACCAAGTTGATACCACTTCAACTGCCCCTCTTGACTCAATAATCTCTTCCGCTCCATGATGCACGCTCTGATGAATGCTGCCAATACACCAATATGCATAATTGTGAATATAGATAGATTCCAGGATCGGAGCTGCCATCCTTGCTCGTCCGTAGCCTATATCGTCCCAAAAGCGAAGGAAGTACAGGAGAAAGCTTAGCCCTGTCATCCATGCAAGCATTAAGAGAAAAGAGACGAAGATGGCAGGCTTGCGGCAGGTGCATGGAAGAGGGGGACGAGAAGAAGTTGCTGGTCCAGGCACTTGCGATGGGGGAATCGCCGCTGCTTCGTTCATCAGATTGGATGTTTGAAGGTGAAGTGCACGACGCCGCTCCTTGGCGGTAAGCGCTAAGAGGGTGATGTCTAGGACTAGGCATCCACCTGCAGCAACAAGGCCAAAATCCATTGACAAGGCACCGAACATTGAGGCTATGGAGCATGGAAGGGTCATAAGGGTGAGGATGAGGGATGCCCATAGCAGTCGTTGAATCACCCGCGCTTGGGGTGAGACGACGAAGGTGGCCGGTTCATTGATGTTGGGGTACATGATGAGCGGTCAGTTTCAATGTTGATGACCGTCGAGAAAGAGAGATTGCTTTGGACTCGTCAGAAAAAGAAGAGTCATTTGTATGTATGGAGCGTTATCGGTGGCATGCAAATAGGCTCCGAAGAGATGCATATCAAAGAAGTGCATGTATTTGGGCGAGTGGGCTAGGTCGCTCCAACAAGCATCTGAATTTTGTGAAGAAGTCGTCCTGAGAGCCTTGTACCGGAAGGATACAATCCGCGGCATGTATCTGTGCATACTACTACCATTTGCCGAGCGAAAGGTTGCTTTCATCGGTATTCAGTGAATTTTAGTCTTATAATGATTCGAATGTGCCCGTCGGGCTAGAGTAGCCATGCAGAGTTCAAAGGAAGTACATAGATAAACTACAGCAATACCATCATCCATTAATGTCCATCACAAGAACAGTAAAAATTTCAATTGTCATATCYCAGTTGATACCACTTCAATTGCCCCTCTCCATCTACCCACGCATCAGCAAAAAGTCGCTTGGCAGAGATTCCTAGTCTGCCCGAGAGCTGCCTGAGTCGCAGATCTCACAGTTTCTCTTATCTGCAGAGTCCAACAAGATCTGCAACGGCGACAGATCTCACCCAGACATCTGCAGATCTGGGACACATCTTTTTCAGATCTGCTTCAGTCACAGACCTACGACTCAAGCAGATCTGCGGCAGACCTGCGAGCATATCTGAAGATGTCGGTAAGGCTATACCATGGGCCTGCCAGCCTTCTCGTCGCCTATACAGTACATGTAGTGAGAATTACGTTGATTAGTTCTAGATATTACAATAATTCTCAAAATATCTCAAGTTTGAAGGCAGTGACGGTGAACTACAAGAACGGGCAGCAAGAAATAGTCTACGGGAGTCGAATGAAGTAAAGAACNAAAAAAAAAAGAATGGGGCAGGCTACTATAGCGCGAGAATCGTACAGGTTTAGCGCCTCTCGGAGAGCCCCACAGTAGGGGCACGCGTGCCTGTTCGCGGACGCAGCTGACGCTCGTGTTGTGGCCCGTTGTTGGCCCTTGAGCCGGTCTTCTGACGCTTTGCTGGAGGAGACTGGTTGATGGTATTATGAGCCCTGAAAGGGGTCGGATTCTTCTTTGATTTTGACCGCGACAGCGATTGTGATTGATGAGGGCTAGGAACGGCTCGAGTCGGCGTCGTCATAAGTTGGGTTTCTTCTATTGGCTGGAGGTGTCGCTCCCGGTCCAAGATATCGCGGATTCTCTGAGAAGAAGTCAGAACAACATTGGATGCATCGAGCTGTTGCTTACCCGGGCCTCAGTGTAAGTAAAGTCGACGTCCTCGTTGGTGACTACGACTTGACCTCTCTTCTTTACTACCTGAGAAGCCATTAGATCTTGAACAGAAGAATAAGGCCAAACTTACCTTGGGAGGTATACTTGGTGGCTCCTCACCATACATGTCGTCGTCGTCGTTTGCGGTAGGTGGGGGAAGAGCGGCAGAACAAAAGACTTGAGATGATGGTCGGCGATGAATGACACCTGGTGCCGTATTCGATGAACGTCGACGTTCCAAAGAGCCTGCTTCCGATCCTCAGAAAAGAAATGATAAATTGCATTAAGCACTGACCAATTAGTTGACTGCGTCTCTCGGCTTGCCGACGACGAGCAATGGCGTTGGAAGCCACTGGCGTCATCGCACCATCATCGTTACGGTTGCTTTCGTGGCGAGACAGAAATGAAGATGTGCCAGTTCTGTTCTCTCTCCCCGTGCGGGGATGGTCTGTAGGTGTAAAATTTGTCACACAGAGAATTGAGAACAACATGTTAAAAGGGCAACTTACCAAGAGAGTTACGATGTCCGAGATAAGGCGACTGCTTAGAGTTACTCCGTCGTACTATATAAATAGAGGTCATGTATGGATCACAAGGCATTGGCAGTTATAACGAACCTCTCGAGTCATGATGCAGCCGAGATTCGCTCCGAGAATCTGAAATTGAGCCATAGGCTCCGTACAGTCAGCATGGGACAAATGAGATACAATAGAACGAACCTCGAGAGTCTTGACGTTGGACAGAGGAATGACGTCGCACCGCTACAGATACAAAGCCATGAGAGGATGCCAATCAAATCAAACAACTTGTGTGAAGTGGCCGATGCGCTGCACGGCAAGTWCCGAGGCATTTTTGACTGGAACGACGGAAAACAGTGGCCGGAGTGATGGATGCAGATGCCGGAAGCACCGTCTTGGCATGGAACTACCCCTCGTAGTACCCGAGTCAAAAATGCCTCGGAACCTCTCGTCGTCATCAATTTCGTCTACGTCTAGAATCATTCTCAATACACTCTTTCTCCTCTCTCAAACTTCGAGCGATCAGGATTCGAGCCATCGTAGTCTCGAGCCCTCCTCATACCTCATTTATCTTCCCTCACACAACAAACTCTTTCTTACAACAGTCTTGCGCAACGTCTCGACCTTATCACCTTGATATCTCGTCGTCCTTCAGTACGGCTGAGCCTCAGTGGGCGGATCAAATAGCCAAGAAGGCTTTATCGTCGTATACAGCTGGAAAGCCTGCATCAGTAAACGTAACATTTTCTTTTGGTACTTTTTCAAGCGCTGTCACACGCCCTCAAGCCGAAAAAAGCTAGAAAGCCAGAAGCTGATAAGTTGATCCTATTTTGGGCAAAAAGCTAAGCCAAATTTGGCGGGGGAATGGACCCAAAAAGCGCAAAAGACCCTGAAAGAGCGAAAGTATTTTGTAGGTTTCCTGATGTGTGGACGTTCCTAGACTGGTGGCTCTTGCGAAAGTCGGAGGACTCGTTACTCCCCCCTAAAGGTGTGCCGTGCAGGGTTTTTAAAAACTCCCCCTGTCACTATTGTTGGCCGTCCAAAGTCGTCCCCAAAATTGCTCCCTCGGTGACCTTGCATCGTGTAAACCTCGATGATCTTCAAAATCTTCATGTTTTCTATTAGCCGTTGATTAATCAACATCAGGTGGCAGAAGAAACAGCGCAAACAATTATGGATGATTCTGGGGGGAAACATCGAAACGCTATCCTCGACCTCGCGGCTCTCAAGATGCAATCGTAACTGTTTCCAATTTGAGCTAAGATCTTTTTTTCGAACCTTTTCCAGTCTTTATATAACAAGCCCGTTATCTACTGCGGAGCTCGACTGGGAAATCGTGTGCCACGAGGTCATAGATATTATCATTCCCGGGCAGTCTCCGGCTCAGCTCGAGTGGTGACAGTAAGAGCGAAATTCTGCGGACTATCGAGTCACTGCATGCCCCCCAGCTACCATCAAGGTGAGACAGGATGTTTGCTTATTGACGGCCTCTAACGCCGCCAGATTTGACAGGAGCGGAACGTGCGGTCGAGAAGGTGGACGAGAGCCTAAAGTCCGAAGCGACGCACTGGGGCCATTCTACGTACGTAGACCCCGACCCTTCACCCCCTTACAAAATTTGGAAATTCTGCGCCAGTAGTGARAAGATATTCCATTTGGAGGCTTGGCTGGACTAGGTGATGAGTCTGTAGAAGGTAAGAGCAACCCTTCAACCGGAACATCTTTTCAGAAAATTAACATCCTCCGGATAGGACCTCTTTTACGATATCGACATGTTTACCTTCAATTAGCACTGTTATAGTCAATTCAGGCCTTCGTTATGTACNTCACAAACTTTGGTCCGAGCAAGATTGATAAATGAATTTCCATGGAGGAAGCGACGACAAAATCTGAATGGACTCAGTCGTACAGGCGATACTTTCACTCCGGGTGCCTCACGAGTCCCTAATTGCAAAATGCCGTATGCCGTTGATTTCTCTCTGCGGTATGTCGGTCCGGAACTCCCTTGTTTCAAAATTGCAAGCCCTCGAGTTTTGCTCGGCCGAAGGGTGTGACTGACTCCCTGTGATGGACGATCTGAAGTACTCTCCAAGGTACGCCAACTTATTGATACTTGAGTTAACAAAAAGAACAAGCAGTTGTTGTCAAGGCAACTCTTAGCGTCTCCACCAGGCCTGGATTACGCCTAAGGATGTCCCGTACTGTATCTTGGAAGACCTTGACAGACGCCTCCCTGTCGAGGACATCGGCTATTGGAAGCCTAAACTCACTTCCCGATCTGCTACTGTGAAATTTTGATCCCAGCGTCACACCCCATCACTAGGAGGTGACCAGCTCTGCATGTTTTCCTGCAGGATCTCTTTCGAAAGTCTTGACGGGTTCGGCCCGAGATACGGAGTACCCTGGGTGCTTGTCAAAGGTAACTTCAGATATCATATTCTGGTTTCCTGATTTGCATTCAAGGGCTCAATCACGAACATTCAGTCTACCGTCACAGTGAACCTTCACGGGCTGGACCGTGAATGTTCCTATCACATTTCTGAGATCGACGTCGAGCGAGGAGTATCGCGGAAGCGAAAAAAAGACTAATAGGATTTGGAAAGCAAAATTCCAATGAGGTAACGCAAACTGTCTGGGGTTAGCAGGGTTCCTTGATGGAGAGCAACCGCGTGCTACAGACCTTGATCAGGTTTGGTCAGAAACTGTCACTTACAAGAGCTCAATACGGACTGCCATTGGCTAACGTATCAAATGCTGTTACTTTCCCTCTGCTGTGGTTGGTCGGTCGGCTCATCTGTATGATAGACAGCTTCAAATAGAATTCTCGGCATCGGGTCAGAAGGTTTTAGCAGGTGGAATCCAGACCGTGGATTTCGGATTGTCCCTGCCGTTTCTCTCGAAGGCCACTGTGTGCCAATTTATTTCATGAAATTCACGCTGAACTCTATGTTGCTGGTCTTGGTGATGCTTGGAAGCGTTTCGACAAGAACCCAAACATCTGGTTTGCCAAGAATACTCGTGCCTCTGCCCTTCCCTCGCGGCATGCCTGTATGTCAGTCTGTGGAGATCTCTCAGAGTAAGTCCCCCTCATGGCCTACCAAGGGATTCGGGAAAAGAGGGACCGTTGAATATAGAATAGGGTTGGCTTCTTGGGATCTCAAACTTGAGCGCATATATCAACGTCAGCAGGATTCTCAAATCCGGCAATACTCACCAGGAATCTGTCCTGCGAGATCTTCGGCATCTGGACCAGATATTCGAGGAAGGACTGCCTTGTTTTTTGAGAGACCGGTGGTCTGAAACGAGACAAGGGAACTATTATCCGGTTATATCTTACAGAAGTAGAAAGAAGGGGCCAAAACGGACAAAATATCGTAGTCTCCTAACAAATTCTAGATCAACCCCMTCTTTGCTTATCATATGAAGAGATCTTAATCAACTGAAGTAGTCAACTCAACCGTTGCCTTGGGGAGTCTCAGGGTTCGATTTGGGTATGTCTGTTACTGCTAAAAATTACTTTCAACGAGAGATTACCTGACCCGTGTTGCGCATTTGGCCTTGTGTGGCGCAGACTCGTGACTCAAAGCTCGGGATTGGTTCGTGGAAGACTCGTGGCTTTGACGCTCTCCAAGGTTTGTACCCTCTGAATGCAACAGGTCCAATCTCTCGTCAATACAAAAGAAGAATATCAAGGGTAGAAAAACTGGGGGGTTGAACTTGTTAGCCCTTAAGGTTAGTCCGTCGATGACAGACCAGGGTCCTTCTCGAATGTCGCAGCTTAGCGCCGCAGAACACATGGGGGAGCCGGCGGTGGGTGGACCCTAGTACAGACAGGATCTGGGGCGCGTTAAGTCATTCTACTATTCGGACACACCCGCGTCCCAAGGTTTCTGATGTTTCTATACAGTCGAATTCGAGGGCTCGGCGCTTTCTTCCTCTATCGAAGACAGGAAATCGAGAAGCTGCAAGGATAATGGGGTCACCGTCGGTGTTTATTTTGGTGCGGTGCATTGCAACGAAGACATACCAATTGATGGCGTTTGTCCCCCAATTTCCTTCCAGGAGGCGTCTTGAGGCGCCCTCGGATGTGGACAAGCTTGTCGTGGAAATGTTGTATTGCTGATAACGACTGCCTGGGGTCGTCGGGCGGCGTGTGCAAAGGACTTGTTGGCGACAGTGGACAAGTCGTCGGAATCATAGGGAGTCAAAGAAGGCGATATTTCATTAAAAGCCGCCACACACCTGTTTGTGACACTGGAATAGGCCGCACAACGCAAGACGCCTATCGTATCAAGGAAGGGTCTTTGTTCAGTATTCACAGGTGATCCTGGGCCATAGTGCGGCGAAGAAGACGAATAAGACATACCGAAGGCACCTATCGCATCTAGCCTGTCAGCATCTTGGACGCAGTGAAGTTCCAAGCATGTATCGTGCCATTCAGACCAGAGATCCCGTTGTCTGAGTTTCTTTTCGGTCGACCAGGAGACGTTTTCGACGATTTTGGTGATGAGTCTGCCTCTGCCATCCGCCACCAGATCTACACCTCCCGTGGACCCCACCTCCTGAAAAAAGGGTAGGAAAAATGCGTAGGGATCGGCTGCTTCCTCCTTTGTCACGTACTTCTTATCCAAAACGTCGTGAAGCAAGGCAGCTGCAGCGAATCTGGATCGGCATTGGGACAAGATGAACATAAAGAGATCTGCACACCTATCTCCACCACCAACAGGTCAACCGGGGAAGGCAAAGCTCGGGCCAGGCTGAGTGCAGTCTTTCGAACACGATTTACTTTTTTTCAGAGAAGAACATATCAGCGAACCGTCGAAATAAATTGGACAAATTGCCGGAATACCATGATATGCATCGTGTGAGGGGTCATACCTCGCCATCGTTTCCACCATGAGCTTCTCGGCTGCACCGATAACGACTTGCTCTTGCTGGGTAGGATACATTTCTGAGGGCATGAGGAGAAGGTGAAAGACGGTTCAGAGTTGTCATATTAACTCGTATTAACTCACATGGCCGTTGCCGTCAGACCCTTAGCGGCGAACTTGGAAGCGTCGGCAAGCAGTCCGAACCGGTCGGGCCGGACTCCGACAAATTTGGTGTAAAGTTCCCATGGTCCGATCATTGACGCCAGCACCGCGTTCGACACTGAGCGGCACGAATACCTCTGATCTGACCGTCGTCAGCAGCGCCCACGCGTTATCAGGACCGCGAAAATGCCCTCTTCTCGTCGTAGTCTCCTTCTCACAGCCGTACTGCTCACAATTTATGCTGCAGTGGTCTTCGGCCAAGAGGCCGCCAGTGGGAAGGCCTCGGATCCAATTCTCTCGGTCTATGTGCGTGTATGCACCGTCACGGGGTGTTCTTTTCTTCCTTTTCATCATGGCAGTAACGTGTAAGCTAAACCGAGGTTTCTAGGAAGATGAAATCTCGAAATGTGCTCCAGTAGAGAGCTTGAGCGCTCTAAAGATCGCATTGGAGGATGAAGAGTCGCCAATCATGCGGAAAGTCTTCGCCGTTTTATTCCCGTTCGGTCCTGCCTTGAATTCAATCCTGGGCACCTTCTACATCAGCTCGTGGGTCTGCTCTTCAACCTCAATGCAAACCCGAAATGTTGTTCCTAATTTAGAGACGAACCAGTATTCCGAACTTTATACTCGCGTTTATCCCAGCACAAATTAACGCGAACACGTTGAACACCATGACTGCGTTTGCGGTATGTTGCTTGCCGACTGCGCTTCGAACGTGTTGAGAGCCTGAACTGTATGCTTATCACGCACTTCTCTTTCACAGACGGGCGGTCTTCTATCTGATGTGTTCCTACATCTGGTTCCGCATTCCTTCATGGGTGAGCACCAAGGTTCTGGTGTTCACTTCGTGATGGTAGAAGAGAAGAGAAACATTCTAATTGGGTGAGTTTTCGCGAAGCTGGGGCCGACCTTATCTCATCAAATGGAACACGTCTCTGTCCCGCAGGCTCGCGATTTTCGGGGGCTTCGCCTCATTCTTTTTCATGGAAAAGACTCTTCGGGTGCTTAGTGGTGACGAAGAACAGGGTGGACATTCTCACTCGCACTCGCATTCGCACTCTTCGCCCGAGTCTGTCTCTTTGGCGTCTGGGATTGACAGGTCCAGTTCCCAAAATGAGTTGAAACGCCGTCGAGAGGATAAGGCGGAAACAAATGGGCATAACACAGAGGCTGAAAAGCCGGCGCAAGGACCCTCGAAATTATCTGCCTACTTGAATCTATTTGGCGACTTCGTTCACAATATGTAAGCGCCCTTTACAAACCAAGTCAGTGGAGTGGTACTGATGCAATATTTGCCTCAGAACTGATGGTCTTGCGTGCGTTGAAATTTACCGCGCCCCAATCCGAATCACCTGACCTGTTCAATAGGATGGCTGCATCCTTCTATGCTTCCCCTGCCATTGGAGCAACGACCACTCTTGCGTGTTTCGCACACGAAATTCCTCATGAAATAGCGGACTATTCCATTCTCGTGCGTAGTGGTTTCACCAAGCGGCAGGCGATGCAATCGCAATTCATCACCGCAATCGGAGCCTTCGTATGTCATCTCCATTATATTCTGTTTCCGCTGGCCGTTCCTGATTAGTGTTATCGATACAGGTTGGGTACGAACGTTTGAGTTGGTCGATCATACCACCCATGTCACTCATGATGGCTTCTCTCAATCAAACAGAACTTTCATTGGAATAGCTGTGCACAACGCAGCCGCCACTGGCTCGGAGACGCAATTGATTGATCTCGCAGCTGGGGTAAGACAAGACGCCACTGGTCTGCTCGGAACGACCACCCAACTAGCTGATCTTGTGAGCAACCTCGCACCACTCTGCTCCTGTTCTATCGCTGATTGTTGGACTCATGGCCTCTTCGTTTTGTTCAGGTGATCCCTTTTGTGGCTGGAGGCTTCCTTTACATCGGAGCGGTCGCCGTTTTACCAACGTATGTTGATCTTGCCGATTCCTCTGATTTCACTTCTTTTTATCTAGCCGTCGGCGCGCGAAACGAAAATTCGCCGGTGGCTTGTTTCGTCGATACTCTTCTCTCCAACGTTCGACTAATTCTGGTGCTTTAGGTTACTTTCTGAAAGCAAGGGCGCTAAGCAGGCCATGCGAGAGGTGTGTGTGCTGCCTTCTATGTTTGGAATCGGAGTTGATAAAGGTTGATAGTTCGCCGCGATGGCATTTGGAGTGTTGTGTATGTTCTTGGTTGCGTAAGTCTCCGAGCAACGTTGGAAACCACGCGTCAGCTCACCGCAATTTTTTTTCTAGATGGAACGAGTAGTTTGGTGTCTTGGTCCTGCTCGCGTATACCACTCCGAAACTACTGCGAATTTTCGGATCTAGAGAGAATCCAGGAGAATCCCCATGACATGTCTTTTTCCCATTGCCCCATTGCGACCGCTCGAGCGCGGGCCATGGAAAACTATCGAAATTCAGTTGTGTCGACGGCGAGTGTGAAACGGTCACAGATATGGACTCCGAGCGCTGCAGCATGGTTCTCGCACACATTGGCACCCCCTGAGGTTGCGGATTGAGGTCATAGACGGACGATCCTTGGATTCTGATCGATGTGCGCCGTCTAGAACGAGTTCGAGAGAGAGATAATGAATCACGAAGAGAGGCGTTTGCACCGGCACGGAGGCAGGATTGCCGGAATGGGAAGGAACCGGGAAGCCGGGAGAGGGCACGGCCGGCTGGGGGGCCGGATCGGAGGGAGCCGATAAACGTGCGTGGCTATTGGTGTGGCGGGTTGACGGTTTTGGATTCCGTCAAACGTAATTTTACCAACTCAGTCCCTTGGTCAACGGCTCATCTGCTTTCTCTCCTTACCTCTTAGCTCTTCTCTATTCTACGCCTAATAGTCCCCTTCCTATTTGCTATTAATTCCGGCCATCCTCTCGTCTCCTCCTCCTCTGCACGAGCCACAGTCTAGGTCCGATCACACCCTCTTTATCCTATAAAGCGCTCTGACAGCTCAAGAATTTAGACAACACACAGATCCTCACCTCGACCAAACCATCTCTACGCTCACCGAGCTTCCNCCTTTTGACACCCNAGTCGCCAGCAATCTCGTCGTACAGGCGAGGACAGACCGTTCCGACCTTCAGTTGATGAACTAGTCGGGCATACGTGGATCAAGCCATCTTCGCAACCGCCAGTTACTCAGGATCGTATACTACAACCATGGGCACCAAAGGTCGCGCGGTACCCCGTGTCGTGTGCTGTGCCATCCCCATCGCACGAGCAAATGGAAAAGTCTTGGTCGTTACAAGTCGCAAGCGGCCAAATCATTGGGTCTGTGAGTAAACCGTCTCATGTACTTCCTGATGGGGAGCCAACGCTTCCTATTTGGCATGCTGTTAAACAACGACCGGAACTGACCCACCACACAATTTCTTCCCTGGTTAAACAGTGCCTAAAGGAGGATGGGAACCGTCGGATGTGCAGTTGGAGGCTGCAGCCTCACGCGAGGCCCTGGAAGAAGGTCCTACCCTTTGTTCCTCTCTCCGTCACCTCACCTCCTGATCGTCTCTCCCTTTGCTTTCTTTTCTCGCTCTGCTTGGACCCGTCATCTTCCGACACCAACAGCGGGCGTACGTGGCACCATCACTCGCTACGTCACAACAATCCCCTCTCCCTCAACAACCTACCACTTCTATGAACTTGATGTCGCTGCACTCGAGCAAGACTGGCTTGAGCGACATGAGAGGAGAAGAGAGTGGGTAGACTACCACGAAGCCGTCCGAAGACTAGAGTGGAAATCGGAACTGGCCCAAGGCCTCCGTTCGTCGTCTATAGCCTGCTAGACGTTCATCAACCGTGCATGGCCGTTGGAGACGACCACCATCATCCACCTCCCCGTGTCCAGTGTCCAATCCAGCCGGCCAGATGGTCAGGACTCCCCCCGAATAAAGACGCCATTCGTCATCGTGCAGGACGTTTTCCCATTGATGCCAACTTGAACCATCCACCTGCCTTTGCCTGTTACCTAGAGTCTTGGCTTTGCATACCATTCATGAACGCAGTATTGTACGATTATCATTTATTTGCATACCCCTTTCTAGCGTCGTATTCGTCACAAGCGGCCTCCATTTCGCGAAAAGGCCATTCTACGGCCCATTGTTTCCTGACGCTTCCCATCAGCTTTTCACTCATTAGCTTTGATGATTTGCATTGTTTTAGAGTCTGTTGAACGCTGTTCGTTGATGTCAACCTTCTAGATGTAGCCTTTTGTAATAATCCCACCCCTGTTGCATCGTTCACGGCTGTTCTTTCCCTGTCTACCCTTTTGTTTGACATTCGGCCCTGTCAAACTTCCCTGGTGCGCACGTTATTAGCTAATTTTCTCTCTATTCGTACACTGACCATAAACTTTCTTCGTTCGGTCCGATTCCAATGTTTTTATTGTGTCTTTCGTCTTGCCTATTGGTGTTGGACTTGGATGACGGATGCCCGCTACTCTCCCGTTGGGCATGATCAGTTGCCGACTCCTCTGACGTCATTATTCTCACGGGGAAGGATCTCTCCGGCAGCCTCGAGAATAGCACTCGGAGTCGGACCAGAAATGCAGACTCGGGTTTCTGCCCATGAGTGTGGCCTTGCGGCTCGACAGAGGTAGTATTCAATGCAACGCTCACATTTCATCTAGCTTCATGGGGCTCTCATTTTCCGGAATAAATTACTCCGTCTGGGTTCGGACATTATTTTTCATGTTTCTGGCTTCATATGTACACTGTCTCCGACTGGTGTCCTCCGAGACTGAGGCGAGCGCCTAGGTCATCGATCATCTGTGACTCACTATTACAAAATGTATGGGGTTCGAGGCTGGCTTCCGCTCACTGGACTTACCCGATGTACGGGGGTACGCTCAGCGGAGTCGGACGAGCTGGTCGGACGTCTCGGGTAAGGCGATGCACCGAAGGAGGTGACTTTGGCACCATGCGGTATTCATTTGCGCTTCTCCCTAAACTTATTACTCATGGATGCCAGTCTAGAAAACGTGTCTTTCGTCGACATTACAACGGGTACATGTGGTCTAATCCACGCTTTAATGACGATGGTGGCTGTCGTGTTCAGACCTCAGGACCCAGGCATTTCGCTTCTTTACGTCAAATTATTGTTCTATCAGGAGAATCAACGGAGGATCCTCAGTGGCTTTGGGTCAGTATTCAGTACTAGCTCTATGACGTTTTTACGCTTTGGGCTTTGATTCGACGAAATCGTGGAATTTGGGCAAGGGGGATGGGTTCTGGCCCTGGGCCCACAACGCGTGCCTTCTCATTCTCCGTCCCGACATTGCCATAAGGTCAGTCAGCCACAATATCCCTCCGATGCCGACTGAGTACATTGGCTACATTGGCTGCATTACACAGAAAAGGTATATCGATTAACGAACCGATAAAGCAGGTCTAAGCCACCAAGCGCCACTGCCTTTCTCATAATTGGTTCGAGGCGCACGATTCAAACGCCAATTTTATGTTTGACTCCAGGATTGAATACATTTGAAATAGATGAATTGTTCCTTCCGGACAGCTCTTCTACACCTTTTTCACTTCTCTTCTTCACAAGTTGGCCGCAACACGTTTTCCTGACATCACCACCAAGTGGTTTTGGACCGACCTGGGTGCYTTTCGTTTCCTCAGTTGCGAGAACCTATTGTTGTGCATGTCGGAATGACCGTTCCGGTGACTTGGAAGGAGCAGTATGACCTATCGACGGAGAGTCTTGTGTTGCCTATCTGCCCATCGCGTCCTGTCATCGATTGGGTGCCGTAACGAGTCCGAGGTTAGGCCTTTCGAAACGTTTTACGAGGATACAAGCGTTTTAGGCTGAAGCCTAGGTAAAATTGATTGCTGGTGATAAGCTTGGGACCTTGATCCCCGTGCTCGAAGTTGCTCTTTTCAGAGACTAGAGAGCCTGACGCGATCAGTGACGGCCATCATGATTCTCATGCGTAAGTTGAAGTACACCTCGAATGGACAGCTCGACATGGATAAGCACATGATGGAGGATCCTGTAAAAAGGTTGGGTATATCCTCATTTGTCGACATAGACCAAAATGTGCTGTTCAGATACTGAGGTATGTTTTTCCAGGAATGTAGACCCTTTCCATGAGGCTCTCTGGACCTTGATGTGGTCTCAGAGGGCCTCCGTATTCGTGAGTGCTAAATTCGTAACTGAATAGGAAGACCGTGTCTATCGTTGCTAATTGCGAGTCGGCCCTTAGAAACGGACTCAATAAGAAGGGGAGAGAGAGAATCAGGTGTTTGTTAGCCTGTCTTCTCTGGTCCTAAGGTAGTGCTGATTTCTGTCATGTTACGCTTTGTCACTCTCATATTCACCGAATGTCCGGAGCCAAATATGTCGGATCTTGGAGTTTTTTTGGAAGGCCTATCAGTGAGCTAGGTTCCCCACACTGCATCTTTTCGAAGCGCCAATCTCTCCTCTCGAGCACCAGCCCTGATCACTTCGGGCCGAGGAGAGCTCGCGGAATGCACAATTCTACGCTATGACCTCACTGACTATGACTTCATTGTTTCATACGTGCTCAGAGCTGTCACTGGCTTTTGTGAAGGTATGGATGAGGTTTCATTGGATGCAATACTCAACGGTTAGGACGGGCATTGTCACAATCACGGCAACCTATGAAGTTCGCGCGTGATCAACGGTGAACTTATGACCGTGATTACTGTGCATGTCTACAACTTCGTCTAGTGACTTCCAGGCTCCAGCGCAGTTCGACTCCATCAAGAAGGTCATCTCCAAGAGATCTACCTCGGCAACATTTTGGGCTCATAGATTCTGGATGGCCTCGTGGTTCGAGACACACAGACTCCAACGAGCCCTATCGTCGCCTTCGAGAGGGTTGTGGGAGGCCAGTTCCCCATTGCTTTGCATCTTACCAAGCGCGGCCGGGTGGTTAACTACCGACTGCGTTGCTTACATTCAATGCATTCAAAGCATGACTCGACTGAAGTTGGCATTCCCATCGTTGTAAGTAGGCATGGTGCCGTGAAGACAAGAAGCCCAATTGAAGTAGCTGTTTTTTTATGTCATGGACGTGAAGTGGTTGATGATCCTCCCTTATGCTCGAATCAGTTTGATGTTCTCGGATCCTAGGAGCTGTCAACCCAAAAGCCCATTGGCAAGCGAATCGTAAGATCCTGCTCGATAAGCCTCATATGGCGCTTTCGGGCCAAATCGCAGGATCTTTGACAAGCTTATTTTCCAGTAGTCGCGGTCCAGGTAGTTACTAGTTCCTCCCAAAGTCACCCACACTGCTACCAAGCGCTTAGTTGCCAAACAGTAGTCAAAAACATATGGATAGGCGCCACCAGTTTCATTTTCCGGGTTGTTCGGCCCCAGCGAAGAAAAGCTGGGTGGACTTCTCTGGCGAGCATGGAACTGCAATGGAGTGAGGAGGCTCAAGGTTCAAGCTGCGGGCAGAAAATCCGCTCCTCAGGGTCCATCATAATCCTTGCCGGGCGTCGTACACCGCCTTAATATGGTTGACGAGGCTTTTCCCAACTCCATTAAGCGATTCGTGTAGAATTGTTAATGGACCATCTCCCGATAACACTGGGAGAATCCCTCAACTCTAAGTCCATTCACTTTTCCAGGGAAACCTATACCCACAGGGTCACTGGAAATTTCAGGGTCCAACACCCAGGGTGTTCACTGCACTCGCCGACATTGTACCTGCGAGGGAAGTGATTGGGGAAGCACCCTAAAACGCCATTACTGAAAGCTAGCTTGCTCGTTCGACCGAGGCCCTCTTTGTGCTGCGTGCTCGTTTCCAGTGCCCAAACCCCAGTTCGTGCCACAATTTTCGCACCGGTCTTTTGGTCACATTTTCCAAACATTGCATCGAGGGGGTCTTTCCAGCACATTCCATTCTTGGGAGTTTGATGAATCTCGCCGCGCCGGATTCAAATCTCTTGCGGATGTATTCCGAAAGAGGCCGTCGTGAGTGTGGCAGGGCGTATGGTGGTCCCTCGCTTAGATCCATCCCCGATTTAGTACTACTCGACGGAGGTGGAAGAGAACCCTTCTTGTCCCGGAGATGGTTCCACAAAGGCACACATCGGCCATTGGATTCGACGATTTTCATTTATTTTCTACATATAAAAGCCGACTCGACATGAAGTTTTTCTGGCTGAACCTCCTCACCTCTCTCGAGCTCTCCCAACCTGAAACCCACCTGGATTGACCTGTTTCTTCAAGCATGTCGCATCCCAACGAATGGTTCTCTAGCGATTCGCCTGCTAGCTCAAAGGGCCAGCCATCACCAGCGGCCTTCATCACACTTTCCACTGTCGATGGGCTATCATACACGCCGTCTGCAGAGCAGAAATCTCGCGATCTCGCGCAGATCAAGGCAACTGGCCGTCGTAGCTGGAAAACTTTGAAAGGCAAAGCCGAAGCTGTGTGGTCGCCAGAGCTGTGAGTATATTCCGTGTTTCATTAATAACCCAACTCACGCCGACATTCAGGGAAGCCTTATTAATTGAAGGTGCCCTCATTCTCTGATTATCGATTTGTGATGATGTTCATGTTTTGCATTGCATAGCACTCGAGAAGTACCAGTACAATGACGATCACAAACCCACGACCAGCAAGAACGGTATCCGTTTCCCGTACCGTAACCGGTTCATCTCGGATTACATTTATGAGAAGACTGGGAAATCTCGCACGCACAAGCAGGTGGGCAGCCGTCTGCAGCAGTTGCGCGACACCTGCGAAGACACCAGAAGTAAGCACTGATATTAATTATCTCTCTTTGACAACAGCTCTGACCCACCTGGGCATCTCAGTTCTTTCACTCATTTCACGGGGTTCGGTCCACGATTCCGACGATGACAAGGATTCGTATGAACAAACTGTGACGCCGCCACCTGGCAGACGTGCTGCATCAGCTTCATCTAGACGAGATGTTGCTGAGCATGAGAGGCCGAAGTTGGTCGTTTTCGTCCAGATAGTTGCGCAAGCCACGCAGCCCCCAAGACGTGTCCCCCGGCTTCATTTTATTTGCAATGACATCAATAACCCCATCACCCTCCATTTATCCCCTCTGTCCCAGCTACATTCCGCTCAGTCCCGCAATTCTTCCTTCCTTTCGTTCTTCTCCAATGTCGTTCAATTCGCTTCCGCCTATCCTCTCCACCAAGAGACAGAATTCGTCATTTACGAAGATGAACGACCCGTAGGACAAGAAAAGGGCTACTTGCGGTCGGTGGCGACTGCTGAGCCTTCTAACGGCTCTGTCTACGAGTGTGATCTCGCAGCTTCCTTCTGGAAGGCGATTTCTGAGTTGAAAGGTACGTTTCTTGCCACTTAACTGTTGTAGTACTGAAGTTCGGCCCACAGACCCCAATCGCGTTACTATCTTACAGTCCGTAGTCCCGAGTGTAACATCTCCCCAAAACCCTCCCTTTTCCACACTTCCCATGCAAGGCGCTATCCCACGCAAGGTGTCCATCGTATACCACTTCGAGCTGGGGGAGAGTTCTCACTCCAGCCAATTCGTTTCCTCGGGTCATGCCCGACCTGTGGCCAACGTCACTTCAGGGTACGGCCAGGCATCAGGACCCTACGAGCGATCTCGGTACTCCCCAGGCGAGGCTAGTGAAGGGATGACACAGCCTCTGGCTATGTGGGCACCCAGCTCCTCGGGATATCAGGACCGGGACGTTGGATACAACGTCGGTTTTGTTCATCAGCCTCCTCTGCCCCATCCCCACTCTTATCCCCCTACTGTTGGCTATCACAGTGAAAATTATGTCCTCGGAACCCAATCGATGACGAGGACTCACTCGGGGAGCTCGAACGGCTACTCAGACTACGATATCGATATTGCACCCACAGGTCCAGGATACTACGGCGAGCCTAGAGCCCAGTGGTCGACCCAGGCCAACCTCCCGAATAGCCACGACCATGCTTCCAATGCCGTAGGACGCAGACCTTCGTCAGCATTTGGAGTCGATTACGCATACTAATGTCGATTGACTCTTCATTCTCGACTCGAACACATCAGGTTGTAACTACAATTTCCTCTTCATTCTTGAGTCGCCACTGGTGACTCTGTTTTCCGCTATTGCACCACCTTCGGCTTTCTCGTCGCTCTCCACTGTAATTGTACGTTTAGCTCTACTCATCGTTTTCGTGTTTTCTCTCTGGGACATTTGTCTTGTTCTCGTCATCGGTACCTTAGTCCTCGTCGTGTTTACTCTTGGACACCTCGTCACAAAACAACGACGTCATGTATTATCCTACTACAGCTTAGCAATACACCATGATCCTTACCCATGATCGTTCATGCACTCAATATCCAGGGTGTTAGAAATGCGTTTAGGTCGGTTTGTCCCACTGAATGACTCGCTGCTCTTCGCACTTGCCTCGAGGTCAAAAAATTTCTCCTGACTCGTCCAGGAACCTGTAAAATTATGCTTTTGGTGACTCCCAATAGAGCCGATTATCCTTCTCACCCTGGCCGTTTCACAAATCTCTCAGTCTCCACATTACTCGAATTTCCTCACATTTACACTTGTTGCGCATGGAATCTGGACCCTTGTGGCATGCGCGCTTCGGGGCCATACCGAAAACGGTTCATACACATGTGTTCAGCATTTCAAGACCACAAACCCTGTCACGAGTAGAATGGATACAGTCGAGGGCTAGACTCTTAGCGATTGGGAAAGGAGATCGTTGTGTGCGCAAAAGCAACCCGTAATCTCATTCGTCGATACAAAGCTGTGAAAAACTGGACATTTGCCTGCCCAACCATCACGATCTGATGCTTTAGGGTTCACAAATTGACCTTGTGTTGACCAAGACTCCAATTCAAGAGTAACGGAACGCCAAAAGTAAACAGGAAGTATGTGGCAACTAAACTCCTTGAAACTTCTCTGACCGAAAATTTCGACATTCAGTCGCAGAATCTGGGCCTCTCCAAAGGGCCCGCTTCCCGACCACACAAACGTTTTACCACCCCCGGCGCCCGTCCGAAGCGCTTGAAAAGTGCGCCGATGCTCCAGGAAGTTAGATCTGTATCAGGGCAATCCCACAGACCCTTTGCAGCTACGGAGAGAACAATACCGGGAAACACAGATCGAAAAGACGGTAAGCCAGCGCTAAAGGGGGTCGAATCTCTATAAATGGCCGGCTATGTCATTTCCGAGAGGTGGAGATCTGAGAAGTGACCGTCCGGGGAGAGATTGGCGATAGCATTATGTTCGGATTGGGTTCGGACACACCCTGCCCCCGAGGTTCCTTTCCTGCTCCTGCTCGGCACCGCCAGTTGACAATAGTATACATAGAGAACGCTAACGTCAAGCCGCGTTGGCGTAGTGGTAGCGCGTCCCACTTGTACGGTCATGTGTATACACACTGACAAAGCAATGGGAAGGTCATTCGTTCAATCCGGGTACGTGGCATTCATTTTTATTTTTCATGATTATGTAGCCCCCAGCTTACTAGTTCTTCCAATCAAATCTGACTGACCAACATTCGATTTCATGTACGCACATAGCTCATAAGGAAACCCATGGCATTCGGAACGAACTCCGCGCTCAGTATTATTCAGTCCGTCCAAACCGCAATACAGAGGAGAAAAAAAANTAGAAGCAGTGCTGGCTACCCATGATCACTCGTCTTCTTCGTCATCATCTTCTGCTTCAGCGAGCCACTACAACATAAAAATAGGTTAAAGCATGCGAAGGGGCGATGAACGATGAGAAACCAACCTTCAAGAATGGCTCACCGGCCTTCCTGACCTTCTTGCTCGTGTCTTTGTCAACGTATTTCTTGCTGACATGGGTACCCCATTGAGTGACGACGTCCTCTTCAAGGACATCGATCTGATACAACGCCATGAGAATCTTGGGAACGGCAGGAATGAGGTCTGGATGGGCCAAGCCAACATGGCGTTCGATGCCTCCAAGGAGAGACTTTTGATGCTTCTCACTGGTGACCATCTGCAAACGTTGTCAGCGAGACCGTGACGAAAGATAAGTAGAATCCATCATCTGACCTTTTGCAAGAGGGCACCGTACAGAGTGATCTCGGCAACGATATCGTCTGTGAAGAGAGCTTGGGCAATCACAGTGACAGCCTTGTGCTTCTTCGCGATACCCAGCTCTTCAGCCTTCTTGAAGACGGCTACGGAGAACGCCTTGGGGTCCTCGGTTTCCTCCCTTTCTTCCTCGATCCACTTGCCGAGCTGAGAGTACGGGCTGTTGGCGTCTTCATCGCTGCCTTCATCATCGCCACCACCGAGGACGGTGTTTGACAAACCTGACTCGAGGGCCTTGATGCGCTGCTTCACAGCTTCGGGCGAGGTGTCCGCAGACCAATCTTCGTCGGCRAGAGTGGGCTTGTCGTTAAGCTCAGCAGCTTCAGCTTTGATCTTCTTGGTCAGGTAATCGTCGCTTTCGTTGCCATCGTTCTCCTCATCATGATTTTCCTCGCCCTCCGCATTGGCAGCACCGCCCACGCCGTCAGCAGCATCTCCAACGTTCTTCTTTTTTCCTTTCTTGATCTTAACCGGGGGGTTCTTTAGAATGAAGGGAATCAACTTGTGTCGCATGTCGACACCAGTACGCTCTCCGCAGGCCTTGCAGTCCCTGATGATGTCTTCATTGCGACCTTGCTTGATGATGATCAGCTCGGTCTCAGGGTTCTTGCAGGAGCGGCAGAGCACGAATTTGTCGATGAAAGCGTCCAGGAGCTCGCGCAGACGGTTGGCATCGTGAGCACCATTGACGATATAACGCTCGTTTTTCTCGTCAAAGGAAGTCTGGGCGCCGAGCTCACAACCGAAGAATTTGGTGGTATAGGTAGCAGGGCGGCTGAGGGCACGCGCAACGTCGGCCATGTTGGGTATGACGGTCTTGATACCATTACCCTTGCCTTCAATTTTGGTGTTCAAAACGGGCATACTGCATGCGTTGAATAGTTAGACATGGTGATCGATAACCTGTATATCATGGAGACGCACCGGTAACGGTAAAACTTGTCATCGACGTCGCGACGGATGTTAACGAAAGCCATGTTGGGTGGTAGTGCTTAGTTTAGCGCTATGATCATACATGAGTATATCTCCAGCGTTATAGAGAAATTTGCACCACATACGAGACGACAAGACGATATAGGCAATTGTATTTGCTGCGGTATAACAATTGGAGGTCGAAGCATGAATCCTCTGCCTGGACAGAGTTTGCAGGGTTTTTGGGAGTGGATTGACGAAATCGTGAAGATTTTGGGCGAAAACTTCACAGAAACTGGAGTGTGGCGGAAAGGCTCGCTGACACGGAGGGATGGTGGTGGTTGTGGTCCAACTCCTGCTGCCCACGTTGCCACTTACTAAACTTTTGCATCGGAGCTTTAATTTCGGCACACTTCGGCAACTTCAGTCAGAAAATGACTCAAAGTGTGTTGCATGTATCATCTTGGGACGTAAATTTGTCAAGGTCTCGTAACGATCAGGTAGTAAACAACAGGGTATCGTAGGTATCATACAAATGTCCATCTAGCGTCAGGTAAATCGAATTATCTGTACGGAGTCACCATCTCCTCGTCGAACGGCCGCATCATCTTCCCAAAGCCTGTATACGGATGGGATGCTGCGAAGAATAGCTAGCATGATTGCTTCATCAAGCTCATTCCCAGCCTGCCAAATGCTAAGATCCACAAGTTTCCAATTGCCATATCTTCGAGTCTTCATGTCATTTCCCAAAAGATCCTGATTTACGTGCTTAGACAAAAGCAAACTTGTAGAACATGGAGGACTCACCAAAGAACTTTGATTTTCAGGGATGCCTGTAGAAAGCCACAGGGTTCGCAAACCGGGAAGGGTCTGTGCCATGAGGTCAAACATCGCTGCACTCAAGGAGAGCACGTTCAAACGAAGGGATGTGAGGGATTGAGACGCCTTCAAACCCTTTACCACGGCAACAACGTCATCTGGCCCGAGATAACGATCCCTGACCGTAAACTCGACTATACTTTCGCGAGTTCGTTGTATAGAATGGTGAAGGATATCCATTCCAGGCGCAAGGTGAGTGGGGCAGATGTCTAGGTGCTTAACCTTGGCAAAGCAACGAGGGTCGGAGACCAGTGCTTCCATCCAATCGCACAGCGACTGCTCGATGTACGGGTCCAGAGCCAGTCCCGTTGGGCTCAAACGAAGGGCGACTTTGGTCAGCGACTTTGAGGATTCATGAATGTACTTCGTGAAGCCAGAGGGGTCGGTGGAAAGCGCTCGATTGAAGGGGATCCGCATGAGCGTGGTTTTGAGCACTGGGAAAGGATCGACGTTTAGGAAGAAAGGTGATAAGTCCAAGTTCGCCCATGATCGTATCTTGAAGGTCTTGATCTGAGGGCAGAGTTTGTTGACGAAAGGAACGACAGTTTGAGTGAGCATTGCTGCATCCGCTGCAGGGTCGATCCTGGGTAAATCAGAGAACTCCAATTCAAGCGTTTCGAGCTTGACATAGTTCGGACTGGAGGCAATTAGTGCTTCGAACCCATTCAAATTGGCGCAGATGGATATTCTCTTCAAGTTTCCGCCGAAGGCTGACCATGCAGCGTCATAGAGAGGGAAAAGGTCGCGAGCAGGCAAGGGAATGGCCCACGTTACGATACGGAAGTCGGCAACGTTCACCATGCGGGGAAAGGCCTCAATGAGCACCTCGATGTCAGAAAGCATGGGCTGCTTGGTGTTGGGCTCTGGAGTGACTGGGCGTACAACTTTCTGGACCACAGTACGTAATTGGTCTGCAATGTGTCTTCCAAAGCTTCTGTGTGAGCTCGAAGAAGCAGTCGGTGGAGTGTTGTAAAGCGACTGGATCAGCTGGACTGTCAGCTTTTTCACCCGTCGTGCAACTTGTGGTTCCCTGCTCTATGTCAGTACCAAAGGTTTATGGATAGAAGAGTACTCTTACAGAAGGCGAGTCAACCACTCCTTCGCTTTCTTGTCTCCGGTCGTGATTTCCACCTCCTGGTATCGTCGATCCATACCCAGTTCAAAGAACAGACGGCTCACCCCAATGAGCGCCTGCAGCTCCTTGTCATCGAGGTATTCAATGGCAGAAAGCCAGATTTCCACTGGAAACTGCTCCATGGCCAGACAAAGAAGATGGGTGCGTGGATAAAGTCGGGATCCAAAATGGTGCTCGAGCCTCGCGTTTTTATGTCGGCAACAGCGCCCTGGCGCTGCCTGTCACCATGCCATCGCGTACAGCCCTGAACGAAGCTCGCCGCAGACAACTCGATTTATGAGCATGATATATGAATGTCGAGGACGAGGATTGTTATCAACTTCAAAGCTGTCCTGTTTTGCGCGGACTGGTCCCGGAGGTATAGCCGGTCGGGAGCAAACAACCGAGCCACCCGGCTCATTCGATCCTGGGCCGTTTTTAGCCTCGCTAACCAACTCCTAGTTCATCGACCAAATATGCCTTACGTCGGAAGGACCAAGACGATCCCAATCGAACTATGGACTGAAATATTCGACTTTGCACTCGGCAAACGCGACCCGGATGCAACGGATGGCAGTCTTTCGCCTTTGGAGCTTGCGAGCGTTTGCGACGGCTGGAAGGATATTGTCGAGCATACTCCCGCTTTGTGGCGAGACGTCTATATGCGCCTTTCTTACGACAAACTCGACACCCAGGTTGCTGACCTGAAACGATGGATAAAAAACGCACGCAGTCTTCCCCTGAAAATCTACCTTCAAACGACGCAGGACGGCCCGCAAAGCGCATCCGATGATATGGCCATGGATTCCATACTCGATCTGCTCCTCGAGCACTCCGCTAGGATACAGGTCTTGTTGGTTGTAATGTACCGGCGATGGTACAGTCGATTCGCAGACCCAAGAATACGTTTCCCCATCCTCGACGTGCTCTGCATAGACATCGAGCCTCACCCCACGCATGATAACAGCGTGCAGGCTCCGGATACCCAGTACCTTGATCTCAACGAAGCACAATTCCCCGAACTCTCGCAGGTTCAAATGACGAACGCAAGACAAACTCCCAGCCGGGTGTCCCTTTCCAGCCAAAGAATCGTCAACTTCTCCACCTTGTGCTGTAACGCCGACGACTGCATTTCCAGATGCGTTGACCCCGTCTTCAATGTTCAAAACTATTGGTTCGTCAACGTCCCCCTCCAATCCGACTACATAGATCATGACTTCGAGCATGACCTTTGGTACAATTCCGCCACGGGCACTCCGCGCGTCTTGGAGGTCGACATCGCCGAAACCAATCCATTTACCATGGCTTATATGCTCGTGAAGCTTGGGAACTGTAGCATACGGTCCCTCTCCCTTCACGCCGCATGGGAAGATTACCTTGACGTCGCCGAAATCGACGCTGACACCGTCCTCATGTTCCATGACTTTCTTCTCCGCGTCGTCCCCCGGTTTTCTGACGCCCTCACGAAGCTATGGTTAGAAGACGTCTTTTTTCACGAAGAGATATTACTCGACCTCCTCAATGCCCTTCCGGGGATCCACAACTTTGATTTGATCGGACCTCTCGAGCTCACCAGCCGCTTCATACAAGCTCTGGCTGAAAGGGATGATTCGGTCCGACCGCCCAGGCCGAAACTCTTACCTGTGCTGCAAAGCCTCAATATCGACGCTACTCTCTCCTTCGATGACGACACTCGCTCGGCGTTTATCGAATCTCGGACAACCCTGTCTCCCGTTTCGTTGGATTCTGTTTTTCTCAATTATCGTGGAAGTCGGGACGCCCAAAAGGAATGGGAATGGGGCAAGGAGGATTAGCATTTACGGTATTTACTATGGCAGCATGAAGAAATCTTCAAGCGTTCAAAGTCAGCGTATTATATTGTTGTCTATTACACTATTTGATACTTGCCGTTATACGTACCCAACTCCTTGTAGTAGCTTGTCGAAATCGTCGTGAGATTCAGTTGTTTTCATCGATACGTACATGCGTGTCCATCACGAAACCGTCTCGGTCAATGTACAGATCCTGAATTTTATATTCCTTGTCGAAGCTTGAGCTTATACCTCTGATCCAAAAAGAAAATCAGAAATTACAACTATCATTGAGGTTGCCCATTTAGCAGGGTGACCAAACGCAGAAAGGAAATCTGCTGGGAGCGAGCTCGGACTTCCAACGTAAAGACAYTCTGAAGCAGGTCCAGAAGGAAAGCATCCAGGGCTGCCCATTTCCTGGTGATACTCTATGACGCCGGGATTACGTTTTCACAGGAGCGGATCAGTGAGACTTCCAGCCGGGAGGCGTCTGAGCTACTTATTCCAAGACATAGTACGGGACGTGCTTCGGCGTGATCCAAGGCAAATGACGCCATGAGTCTTTACAACTGCTCGGAGCCCTGTCCGTTATCCTTGCCCAGCGTGCTAAGTCAAGTATCAATAAATTCCCCTGCGCCTTGAGTACTTCGAATCAGCCATCATAAGGCAGGGACTCAGCCACAAACCCTTCAGATGAGCGAGACCCAAGAACGAAATAAATGAGGTTCGGACCGTCCTACCGCATCCATAGAGAATAAAACAGCATCCGGGATTTTTCAGGGACAATGAATAGCGACTCGTAAGGGGCCCGAAGTGAAAAAATACTGTGTCCATTCAGGTCTTCCACATGGAATTGCGTGCATCAATCTTACCGGCAAGGACCAAATTTTGTGAGATACACGACTGAGAGGTGAGTTGACGACGCCAGTGTTAATCAATGGCAGGCGTGTCGATATCGTAAAAGAAATGCCATCCTGGGGAGGTAAATTTTTTTGAAAGGATGCTCCGGTTGAAGGGTGCACTGACCTTGTATAAGCTCATCATGTTGACCACCAAGCCTCCAGGTCGTATATCTTTTACTGGTGATGCGCATCCTTAACCCGCAGGCCGCAGGAAAAAGCTTCTGCTCTGCTGCTTCCGTTTGTAATCTGCATGGAGAATTTTGAGACCAAAAGGGGTCCACATACATGGGTTCTGGCCCAATGAATCCCTCTAGGCTCCAGACTCTCTTCCACCTTCTAGACTGCACGTTCCGCTACTGTCCCAAATGGAAGCGTTAGGGGTATGACGACAAGCAAGCCTTCTGTCTCGCCTTGACGATGACTGCTGGGGATACGCAGCGACTCAATTCGTAGAACTTCGCTCCGACTGCCGTCACTTGAGCCAAGCCAGACACTGCTCAGCAATGATCATATCTGCGACCTTGTGGCAGGTTTCTCAGTCGGCCTTCGCGATGTATAACGGGCCCGTTGATTCAGGCTGGAAAGGGTTCAAAATTTGATCTTAGCTCAGGTTGGAAACACTTACGATTTTATCTTGAGAGCTGCGAGGACGAGACCAGCTTTTGGAAGGTTTCCCCCAGAATCTTCTAGAGTTTTTTGCGTCGCTTGTTCTGCCACCCGTCTGTGACCCGACGCCTAAAAGAAAACCTGAAAATTGCAAACATCAGTGAGTGTTACATGAAGCAAGGTCACCAAGGTAATTTCAGAGCAGATCTGGGGACGAGTTTGGACTTCCGATAATAGATATATCGATTCACGAGCAACCGGCGGAGTTCTTTCAAGACCCTGTACCGGACATCCTTAGGCGGGATCCAAGGGTGGATGATGCCATGAGTGGTTCTCGCAATCACTCCCGTAGCCTTTTCTTCAAACTGATCTGCAAGGAAAGCCAAGTATCAAATGGACCACCGCACCTGCCGCTGGGTAGCCTCGAAGATGATTGTTCAGATAATCTCCCTGGTAGCAACACCAACAACAATTTCCATCAGTCCCAACTAATGCAAGGTGACAAGCGAGAAGAGTCAAAACGAGACCCTGAGTAGTGAAAGACTAGACTCACCTGTCCTTTTCCTTTCAAAACCTCCGCCGAGAGCCTGAGCGAATAGGATGCTCCTGTTCGTCTCGAACCTGGCCAATGAGGCCTCCATCCTCGCACTGCTCGAAGTTGTCCAGCATCTTCAGATCCATCTCTTTCTTTCATTTGCTTATCGTCCGCCTGACCTCCGACCCCGACTCCGACGGTGTTTTCGTCCGATCCCGCTCAAACCGCCACTAGTTGTCCGTGTCGTCGAGTGTCTGAATCCAATTTGGGGTCCATTGAATGTACGCGGGGAGGCTGTGAAATCTCGGCAAACCCCGTGTATGTCGAAATGTGATCCTCTCGAATCGAGTCAAAGTAGACTCGACCGATGCAGTTAACAAGTGGATGGATCGAACGGCGGACGGCCCGGAGGGTGAASGGAGTCGGAAAATATCGGCTARTTCACTCTTCCCGGTCATGAAGTACTCGTTCATAACNCACCATCGGAGCGAAGTTGATTCCAGCGTAGAGTCTGAGCGNNTATTTCCTCCACGTCCGAATCGTAATTTCATTGAAACTCGACCGGCGGCGCCTCGGACTCCAAATACCCTTCCGAATTTCGGGTTAGTCCAAGATTGATATACTGAATGTAACTCGAAAATCGACTTACCTGTAAACTTGTCAAACATACTCGGGTCGTCAAAGAGCATCCGAATTGCGCATTGCTCGGACAGCCTCAGGAGGAGAGAGATAAACCTCGTGATATGATGCTGTGTGTCGTAATCAAGGCACTCAGGCAGTGGCAAGTTCTCAACTTGCTAGAGATCCCGGGACATCCAGATCAAAAAAGTTAATTCACAAAGACACTCGGGAGTCGGCGATGAGCATCCTCCAAAAGCCCGCCTCAGTAGGCTTTGACGGGACAGGGTGCTGAAAATGTCCCGTTCTTCGTCCCCGGAGAAGACCCCTGAGATAAGGATTTGAATCTCTCGACGTCAGGAGGCTATTCGACGATCCCGCAGTTTCGATTCGGTTTGTCCAACTCAGGAAAAGATTGAAGCAAATCCACACCGGCTGGAAACCTTAATCTCCATAGTTGCCTGCCCGCCTTGAGACGTTTTGATAGCTTGGGGAGTTTCCTGGAAGGGACCAACGCATGAAATTTCAAGGATGTCAGTGCTTTGGTGCCGTTCCTGAAAGCCTCGAATCCCACAAGACAGTCTGACAGATACGAGGTAGACCCTCAAGTCCGCGATTGTTCAGCTCAATCTGGCAGGTCGACCTCGGATAAGGGACGTCAATGCTTTGTTTGAAAGTTTTAAGCCAAAAACATGCCCCTCGAACAAGTCCATGTTTTTGCTTGGTTTTCAAAGAAGGTGAACACACGCCCATTGATGCGTTCGGAGTCCCTAGTCGTCGTCACGAACRCAMCRATTSAGGAGGTGTTGGGACAACGCTAAAGACCATCTGGCTTCTTGAGGAATGGAACATCTGGGCCACTAGCAAGTATGTTGCCCACTGAGAACACAAGTCAAGTAGGGTATGAGGGGTGGTGAACGACTTCCAGTCATGCAAAACAAGTGCTTCTTGTGGATGATCAACTCACCAACTGCTCCATTAGTTAGCTACCAATGTTTTGAAGAATCACATATCGTGAGTACTAGCTCAGCAAACCATTTCCGGGATAGAGGACCACTTTGTAAGGTAAAAGGATCTGTGAACGGACTTGAAAGGCAAAACTGAAAAGTTCCAGGCAGTAAAGGGTGAGTTCATCCATTCACTGGGCCATTTTGGCATCACCTCTCCATGGAGCCAGGTCCAGAGGGTAGGTAGGTAGGGTGCTCGCCCCAGGTTCCAATCATAAGCGGCCAGAGGGGATGGGAATCAAAAAGTGAGGGGATAACGCAACTGGGCCAGCGGCCTTGGCTTGATGACTTCCACAGTCGGGCTGCGCTGCCTCAAAATGTTGAGCAGTTCCTCGATTTTCTGCTCAAGTTCTCCTTGCTCCTTCTCTGTCAAGTAGACAACATCAGCTGTTTTTCCCTTTGCCGGATCGACCAATCTGAAGGCGATAGTCCGAAGATTCAGTAACCAGGACCGGTTGCGCGCGTGGACGATCCACTCGTCTAGCTCTTTCAACATGGTGGAATTTGCTGGGCCACTGAGCAAGAGATATTGTAAGGTATTGGGAAGGACATTCGGTAAACCTGTGTAGGTAGGCTCTACTGGGTTGCTGTCGTTGTTGTTGTCATCTCCATCTTCAGCACCGCTGTCGTCTTTGTTGGCATTACCATCACTGCGATCAATGTAATAATTGCCTTGGTCTCCTTCACCTTCACCAGTGTCGAAAGGGCCGGCTGATATTTGGTATGGAACAGGAGGGTTTGAGGGACCAGCCTCTCCCTTATTGAAATTTGAGAGAGGTACGGCCTCAGCGGCTGTAGAAGTGCCGGTTTCAGAACAATCCTCCTCTTGTTGTGCATCTTCGTCTTCAGACTCAGCAGAAGAATCTGAATACCGTCCCTCCTCATTCCCCACAGCCAACTCCAGAGTAGTCAAACTCTTTGCCTCCATGAAAAACCTCTTCATCCTACGTACAGATGCCCCCTCATCCGGTACTATGAAACATACCAGCGTCACAGACCTCAGCGTCTCCACAAGCTTTGGGTTGCAATCCATCGTATGTGCAAAAACTGTCACGGAATCATTCTCCAGGATCGTCAATGATTGTAGGTTCGTTGCGCCACCCACTGGATAGAAATAAAGCTAGTGTCCACCAGGGTAGTTGAGAACGAGAGTCTTGAGGCTGGCGTAGCATGCGGGGAACGAATGTGGCTGTTGCATTGCATCCTCCAGATCCCAGTCCCACCTCCCATCCCCTTCGTAAGCGGCCAGATACATACTCTTGAGATCCCAAGGCGGCTGGACCCTGCTCAAGCCTGCATAATTGCAGGACTCATCCCATCCGCAGATCATCTCCAAATGCAAGGGTCATGCATCGGTCAGAGCATCCCAGAGCACTAGGTCAGGCCTATTCCCACTACAGCAGGAGATGCGGACCACGTCAAAGGGAATGCCTCCAGGTTGCCTGCTCTTGACAATGGCGTCCTGGACGCCAAGCAAGAATTCTGGGTTGTCTTTGGCTCTTGGTACCTCCAGGGGTCGAGAATTCCGGCTTGAAAGGTCGAGATGTAGTTCATGGTTTGCTTTTGCATCTGGACCTCCAGGAATATGAGGGGATATTTTTCCAGGCGTTGGGGGCATGACGGTGGGCAATATAGCTGTTACAATGGGCATGGTGACAGTAAGAGAGCAAGAATGATTGCAGGGACCAAGTGAAGTGGCAAGAAGTTTTGATCTTCCAAGGGTCGACTCCCCAAGCCTGACAGCAATTGCAAGCTCAGGGGCCATTGACTCGCAGCGCATATTTCTTAAATCCTATCAGTCTCTCTGAGCAGCCCAGGACATGAGGTTGGGGATAGACCACGAATCGAAAAAACAAAAATGTCATTGAGCTAGGTCTCTTTGACAGACACTCCAGCGGAAACCTGCAGAGATTTCGTGAGATGGTGTAAGAGGCTGTACACAATAGGAGGGCCTGTTCGGTCAAGGAGCGAGTCTAGACCCCTGGCATGTGATGCACTGCAGCTCGATACATTCCAACTAAAGTAACAGATATCCAGAGGCCCGAGGGTAGATCTTCCCATGAATATCCAGGTCCTTGACGAATACTCCCTCGCTACCCGTTCTCCTTGCTCAGCAAGCTAAGTTACCCGCAAGTTGGTCTGAGTACCCTGAAGAGTATTTCGGCGGTACCAAAACTCGAGGGGGTGCTCGTAGCTACAGCAAGCTAACGGTGATTCCTGTTAGTCCCACTTGAAGCCTGATGATGAGGGTAATTCACCCTATGACATAGCTTGGATCAATAAACCATGGCTCAGCTGGGTGACATCAAGTCCATGCCTGATGCCAGATTTTGGCCAGCCTGGGCCGGTGATCAGGTAGGTGAAGCCAGGACCTTACTAGCCTGGTCAATGCCATTGGCTTTCAGTTGTCTGTAGTGATGAGCAAGGGTACAACCAGCCCTGCGGGTCTGCATGTTGGGTACAGTGTGGATATGGGTGGTTTAGGCAGCCCTA
>SDEE01000305.1:0-56514 GCA_004126415.1 Candolleomyces aberdarensis
CAAACCGGAAATTAGCAGGAATTATAGATGTCAGTCGATGTCTGGCCGTGAATCCGCATGCTATTACCAAACGCTATTACGTCCAGAAGGTGGCCACCACAGACACAGCAGCCGCACCAGCCAACCCAATCCACGAAGAATACCCAGCCGCACGCCCAGCTCCAGACTCCTCACCCACCGACAAGCTCCCAACGAGCGTAGAGTTCCCACTGAACAACGTAACACCGTCGCCCAGAACGACAAGAGCCGCACCAGGTCCCGGCACGTCAACCACACATCCATCTTGGCAGAACATCGACACGGTCTCTTGATCGCCCTCAAGGTTACCTAGGTCCCCAATCGTCTGCCCAGCCCACTTGATATCTTTCGTCTCCCTAACGCTCGGTGCTGTCAATACCCGGTATTCGATCTTTTCCGTGAGGTTAGCAGGGATCCTGAATGGTTGACTATCGCTCTCGTTGAAATTCAAGAATACGAATTTCTCAATAGTGCGATCTGCACCCGAGTAAACAGCGTAGCCAGCAGCAGTGGCATTTGCGTTCGTGGTCGAGTTGTTGATGTTGAGGTCGACGACGAGGTTGCCGTTGGGTGAAGTGAGTTCAGCCAAGAAGAGGGCGGCATAGTAAGGCGAGCCTGTGCGCCACCCAGCTTCGAGGGAGCGTTCGGCTGAGGGTGGGTCGAAGAGGTTGTATTGGATGCCGAGTTCGCGGGTGTGGAGGTAGACGGCTTCGTATTCGAGTGAGGCGGCTTTTAGGCCGACGTCGACAGCCCATAGGGACATCACGAACTGCAAACGAGATATAAATATAAGTTTCAAATAAATGAGGAAATGCACTAACCATGTCGGAAATGGGACTGCCGCCACAGGCAACCGAGTTGTATTCCGTCATGAGGATAGGTACTCCGAGCTCTTTGGCTCTGGCCTGCCCCTCAGAGTTCCAAGTCAGATAGGGTCCAACTGTAAAAAGTAAGGACTCTGACTGCTATGAAACTCGACGATGTACGCACCATTAGCATGAGTAAGATAGTAAGTCATATTAGTATTCCGCTCATTAACACCAGAGCACGCGTGATTAGGATATCGTTGGAGGCTATCGACCCAAGTCAGGCTCAGAAACGAAGCATAAGAGGATCTAGCACTAATCACTCACGTATAGTACTTGTATTCATATTGATCCATTCCGGCATTGAGGATGTCGATAAGAGTCCTATCAACTCGTGTAAGCATACCATCACGCGGGCAGAAGGCGGACTGAGCTAGAAGCTCTCAAACTCACCAGCCACAGCAAATGGTCGGACCACCGATCATAGGGACGCCCCTCGTCAAAGCGCCTCCTTCAGTCAACGCCTCAATAGCAGTGCCAAGCTCAGGGATCTAAGGCTAGGTCAGACTTGGATCCCACAGAGAAAGCCAAGCCTAGTACGACGTACATAGTCTTCGATTTCATATGCATCCCTTTCGCCGTGCCCAGCATAAAGATCAGGTTCCTATGAGCAACGAACAGACCAAGAAGATCATCAGCTGCGGCCAAGAAAATCCGCGAAGGGAGGGTACTGACATTGCCAAGAAGCATCACATCTAAACGGGAACCAAGCATGCTCGTCGCGTCCTGGGCAAGCTCCACGATGTTGGTAAAGTCGTGTCCGTCCCGCATACTCAACCCAATCATAAACTGCATGGGCCCCACTTTCTCGTACATGGCATTCAAGACGTCGAAGATGACAGGGCCAAAATGGACCGGAATGTCGTTGAAGTACGCGTCGGGGTCGATGTGCTCGAGCATGGTCTCGTTGAGCGATCGCATGTACGTCGAGCTAGACGAGGGTACCAAGAATTAGCCAGAGCTCCCCCAGACGATATACAACGACGCACCCATCCATACCATTCCCTCCAAGCCTAATCCGCAAAGGTTGCGATAGTCGTGCGACCAGGTTGTGCATGTAATTTTGCATAGCTACCGGCATCGTCTTCGGTGTCGTACCCCCTGCTCAAGCTCATCAGCAAACAGCCCCAGTGCCAGCAAACCCAGTCGACGTACATAGCGTGTCGAACGAGCTAAGCTCATAAGAAATCCCAATGAAGTTATCCGGAATAACATGCGTGACGTTGGCCGGTGCCGTGCTCGCAACCCGCACGGTCACCGTCGGAAGTGCCGCCAACGCAGGCCCCAGAACAGCTAGTGCTGAGAACAACAGTAAAGACCGTATTTTGACCGCCATATTTCAAGCAGCAGAAAAAGAATGTGGGATAGGGTGAACGGAACCGGATGAAGAACGGAAGGACAGACTGTATAAGACTGTCTAAATAACTCCACTAAGGGGACGGGGGAGACGGAAGGAGTAAAGGTAAGGGGAATTTTGTGTCCATTTGGCGTGCCTGTAAAAGCCGTTTGCTAGCCTGCGACCGGGAAGGTGTTCATCCATGATGGTTCGATGCTTGTCCGCCGAGTTGCCTTGGGATGCCGCCAAAATTTCTGCCTCTTGGCATCAGTGAGTCAAAGACAAGCGCCTAAGAGCCCGATAAAGGCCTTGGTTTCATCTTGGTTTATCGTTTAAGGTTTGGGAACGTTATCGTAGAGAATGGTTGCGACCCTTCTCCGGCTGAAGAGTGCTTGTCATACCAGCCGGAGGTACACAGCGGACCGCCCTCCTACAGTAGGCGTCCACTAGCATCAAGCCGAATACCCGGGGTTGTAGGCGTGAGGTAGAATTTCGGACTACCTTACATACTAGTCGTTACGCGAAATTTATTTATACAAATGAGAGGTACTTGGTCGCAGTGGCAAAGCTCCACCAGCGCTGTTCTCCATCTCACGGTCGGGGGGAAGACTCTTCTAAACTGAGACCTGGAGGCAGCTGAGGAGTCTGATAATCTGCTTGCAAAGGAGTAATCGAGTGCACGGCCGATGGACGGCTGGGCGTGGCAGGATGATTGTCCATGTCACTGAAAGACATGCCGCGCAAACCAAGCAAAACACCTCTCTCCTTCAACTCCAAAGCAGCTTCACGTTGCTTTTGGCGCTTGCGAAGCCAGTAAAATATAACCAGCGTGCCGACGACAGCCAATCCACCCAGGACACCAACCACAATGAGGACAGGAGGAACACCTTCCCCGGAGGATTCATGACGAGGTTCCAACAGCAATACAGCTTCTAGATGGTCATCGACGACCATTGCATTGGGCGACTCGATTCCTGCCGCAGGAGGGTCACTCGACGCGAGGTACTGTATCCTGTCGACCCAAAGCCTCTGTCCTGGGGGTAATCGGGTGACTTTGAGCGTCAAAACGTGTGCACCAGCACCAGCGCCCATCCAATGGCATAGCTGGTTGTGGTTGCCCTCTACACGTGACGTTTTGGTAGGAAAGTCCAGGCGTTTGTCATCGACAAAGCACTCCCAATAGTTTGGGGACCTGCTGGAGGCTCCTCCATGAACTTTCACTCCCGTCCCTACACAGACGTAAAGAGGAGAGACAGGTTCAGTCGCGAATGTAGGGATATGGGTACAAGGAACATACCAGTGAAATTGAAAGCTAGGCTGGCGGTTCTGTTCGTCCAATGCAATGAACGACCAGAATGCCTGGACTCGGAGGTCACCCTCCAGAACGATGCCTCGGAAGAATCCGAATACCAGTCTTCATCGTATCGAATCCTGGAATCCGAATTGTCAATGGAGGTCCATATCGCGTCAGACACCATTTGAAGGGTAAGGCGGGGTCGCATGTCCACAGTCTTTGCCACAGAGAGAAATAGAGAGAGAGGAGAGAGAGACAGAGAGAGACAGAGAGATGGGTGGTAGGTACGTCACCACGAAAGCGAGACTGGCCACTGAACGCAAGGATTAAAGCAAGTACCCAGCATCAAAATCGGCCTCCAGGCTTTGTAGGAAGGTCGGAAGCATTGTCTTCAACCAACGCCCATCCCCTTCACTGTCGTAACAGCTCAGGTTCTGAGCGCCCTAACATCTGTACCCGAGCAGTTACCTCAGGCAATGATATCCTGAAATATAGATAGGTCAGTGCCCTCTCTACAAGTTGACCTCAAGAGTTTTAAGTCGTAGAATGGGGGCTTGTGTCGTAGGAGAGTCAAGCATGTCGAATCCAAGGGGCAAAGAATGGATTGACGTCGAGATTGAAGGGAGTTGAAGGGAGAGATTTTGTTGAGCACTTTGTTCGGCCTGTACGGTTCGGCTGCCGTGATTTGTACAGCCACACAGAAAATCTATTTTTATCGACATCCGCCGAGATGGACATTCCTCGGCCAAACCTTGATGAGGAGACTGCAGAAGGTCTATACACTTCAAAGTAGGCAGCAACAACCAACGTGTAGCGATGAAATTCACAAGCCGCGTTAAATACACCTCTAGCGAGAGTGCTACAACATGAGATAGGGATACAGGATGGGATACGCTAACGAACAACGCTGAGTGAATTCTACAACCAACAAACGCAACCGAGGGAGAGGGAGGGAAGCCAAAACCATCATCACGGTAAGAGAAAGGGGCTACTAAGTCAAAGAATTGGACTTATACAGGCATACAATATTTGCTGACAAGTAACAAGGGTACGGAACATTGGACGCATGAGAGAGAGAGAGAGAGCAGCAAAGCGAGACAAAGACGAGATGCACGCAAGGGAAGGAGGAGGAGAATGAAGATGGGTCGTGACGATGCATGAATGATGGAGAGAAGAGAGAAAGGTATGTGGACAGCGAGGCGAGTGAATGAAGAGGAAGAAATGAAAGAGGAGGGAGAAAAAGGAATTAGCAATGTCCTGAAAATGGAATGAAATGGAACAAGAAGCTAAGATATCAGCGGTGAGGACACCCACACCGTCCAAGGGGTCAAACCCACATCCAAGAAAATCGAACCCGCACAAAGTCGAGCTTCTCGAAACAAACAAACAAGACCCCAACAACCGATAGGGAAGAATACACAGGAGAAGGATTGAGACGGGAAGACAAGGAACGACGGATAAGGTTCCGCCTTCATCATGAATTCTTCCCGTTGGTGCCATTGGTAAGGTGGGGTTCAATGGCTTCAGTCACGCTCGACCCATTTGTCCGTGGCGATTCTGGGAAAGCCGCAGGGCTGAACGAGGGTACTGGTCTTGTTAGTTGATGCGAGAAGCGGTTTCGAAAGTCCAGGGAACTAATGTCAGGTCCATTGGTGTGAGCAAAGGTAGGCGGAGGAGGGTGATTTGGGGCCGCGCTTGGCGGAGGTTGCTGTTGTGGTTGGGTCTGTGGCGGAGGTTGAGGTTGAGGTTGCGTTTGGGGGGATGTTGGTTGTTGCGTAGGCGTTTGCGCTTGCGGCTGTGATTGCTGTTGGGCTTGTACTTCAACTGCGAAGGCGGTCGGCGTCACTGAGGCGGGGGTTGGTTGGCTTGTCTGCGCAGTCCGCTGCGCCTCGGCGTATTGAACTGAACGCTAGTGGTCGTCAGGTCGGGTTGCCACGGAGTGGAGCTGAGTTCGAAGAGGACGCACCTGCGAGTTCCAACGGTCCCATGCATCTGCGATGACGGGCTCGAGAGAAGCAAGCTCCTCGTTCGTCATGTTGAGCGTGCGTAGAAGGTGGGCCTTCAACAAAGGCGCACAAGAGAACGACAAGAGCAATGTTGAGGCAAACGTCTGGCCTCCGAGCCCTTGTCCTACGCCAGTAAATGTCGGCTCCAAGATGGGGATGGAGTGCTGCAAATCRCTCGTAAGAGCGTAYTGTCCAGGTTGATATCGCATGGCTTCGTCGACGTCCCCAATATCGTCATCCCCCATCTCCATGCCCATATCCCTCATCTTGCGTTCCTTGACCAAAGCCCGGTGCTTTCTTTGTCGCTCGCGTGCAGATGCACGAACCTTGTCTCTCCGATCCGCTTCTTCTCTGGACAAATGAGGCTGCCCAGCTTCATCTTGCTCCTGGTATCCATTCATGTTAGCAGCCATCGATATTGATTGCGGATGAACCAGCTGATGAGGGAGTGGGTGGCTCTGGAGAAGGTGCTGCTGGTCCGGCGATGCGTACAGCATCCCTATACCAGCAGCACTCACCACGACCTGCTGCACCTGTTGCGCCTGCGCCTGGGCTTGAGCCTGAGCCTGAGCCTGAGCCTGGGCGTACTCCTCTGCTTGCTGTTGTTGTTGTGCCTCGAGCTGGGCTTGAGTCTGTGCCTGTGCACGATCCCGTTCGCGTTTCCGTCGCTGGCGTTCTGCAGCTTTCTCGCGTTTAACCCTCTGAGCCTCTGTCTCATTCTCTCGCGGTCGCTTTCGAGGATTGGCGGCGGTTTGCTCATCCATCCTGTGCGAGACACAAAGGGTGAAATCGAGGCAAGATAATGATATTGGCTCCCGGGCTCGTAGCAGGCGACGACGTGACCTTGCTTTGCCGACGAGAGTGTGATGCTGGAGTGTGACGGGCCCCCTGTGGAAAGTGCGCCCGCAGTGACAATTTCGTGACGAAGAGTGACGGAGGATTCAGGATGAGCTGTCACAAAATCCAGGAATCCAATGATAACCCGCCACACGTGGTAATCTATTGCCTAATCCGGTCGGCCTTCCCCCAAGTGCCGCAAGGCCAAAGGCTGTTTGAACGGCCTGTTTTCCTGACTCCATTACATTTAGGCGCGGTGAAAAATAGCGAAAGCACTCGGTGAGCGCTTGAAGNCTACTGAGCTATTATGGGAGGCGAAGGACTGAAGTGGATGAGCCGGCTATAGGAACCCCAAATAAACAGCCATGAAAACTTGCTGTGTTCGCTTACCCTGAAAAGATGGGGCAATAAGATGAAAGTTCCTATAGCACGGGCACAGACAAGACACACCTTTCCTGGTAGGTCGATTGGAGGAAGCAGTGGGTGCATGTAGGTCCGCTCGGTCATGTTCGAATGCGGTAATCGGAAATCGCAACAGTCACAACGCCTGTCAATCCGTCACAAATAGGTCACGATCCGTAACATTTTCGAAAACCACTCTTGTGACCGTGACACGACGCGATTCTTTGCTCTCTGATGACAATCCGACGTTGGGTCTAGACATCTACCATCAACACTGCGCGATTTGAGATGATTTGAGGTGGTTTTTTAACAAAGACAGACTTGCACCTGGAATGGCTTTCGGCCTACGGCCCTGATCCAGCGATGGGCGTGTCGTCCTTGTTCGCTTCGCCACTCGCAATTCCGACCCGTTCGCAACAACGCTTCGCGTCATAGAATCCGGGTTTCATTTCAAAACCCTAGTGGATTGAAGGCTTTATCAAGCAGTGAACATGGGTGCTTGGCGCTGCAATCTGCTGTGTCTGGAGTTGTAAGTCCCTCAAGCGTTATCAAAACAGGCCCGGATTCATTATTCGCCTCTTGGAAGGGAAAGTTGCGATTGTTCCGCGACTCGGGTCAATTCCAATTTTGAGTGCTGTGGAGAGGTGTTGGCCTGACACAGGAACTTCATATCCCTTCCCTGTGGCTTGAACACCGGCTCTACGAGGAACAGGTATTGCATTCACTGTTTTTCTCATGCAAATTTTTTAATGCTTGTCCCACAAGCCTTGGGCATTCATTGCCTTCTAGTTGCTTTAGAGGCACTTGCCTGTTCCATGCCAAATTTCGTAAGAGTGCACAATTCGCCGAAACTGATCGAGCACTTACGTCGATACTTGGTTTTTGGCGTGTTTATATTCGCGCCGATGTGGGCATTAAGGGCTTCCCTGCACACATTTATTACCACGGGTGGCAAACCATCCACTCCATCTTCGCTTTTCTCATTTGCCCATGGATGAACACGTCAACGCCAGGTATGAGGCCGAAGAACGGTATCTGCACACTCGTGAAAATCGTGCGCCCTCAACGCTTCTCGTCACGCCAGTACTGATATGACGCCTGCCAGGAAATTATCTACGAGGGTTCGTTTCTCGCAAACTGAGAATCCAAGTCAAGAACCAGCGTATCGTACAGTCACCAACCCTCCTCAACGCAATCCAGGCAATGCCTCTCGATATTGGCTTCGAGGTACGTGGACCAACGGAGAAGTTGTGTCTGTACATATATCAATGGGCTACATGCTTAATGACATCCTCGTAGATTTTATCTCACCTGCACCCACTCGACTTGTATCACCTGAGCTTATCCACCAAATCTCTTCGTCAGCTTCTGGTTTCTCCGAAAGTCGAGTGCGTTTGGAAGCACAGCTTCCAGATACACAAACACGAAATTCCAAGTCCTCCCCCGAGTATATCTTCGGTCAAGTGGACATATCTCCTCTTCGGGCCGACAATTTGCGAGGTGCGTTTTTTCTTCTTTTGAGAAACGCTAACGGCGGGAACGAGCTAATCCGTGGCCACAGGTTTGCAATGGGCCGTTCGCTATCCCCGACTTCGGTCTTGTCAAGAGGCTATGTCGAGATTGCAGGGTAAGTCCGATCTTCCAGGTATGCGATTAGATCCTCTTAATCAAGTTCGAATTCTTTATGCAGAGACTGCGTTTGGTATCCAAAAGCGAAACCATGCGACAGTGCAGAATCCACCCCCATAACCCCAGAGGAATCAAATTCGGTCTTGTATTGGGGCTCACCGCCAAGTCGGTAGCGTTCTGTAAGCTTATCTTCTATCTTACGTCAGGGCCTTGCTGATCGTCTTCATGCCAGGTGTGAACGCCAATAGAAATTCGGACCGCGAATATCAATACGGAACCTTTCACCAGGAAGATCTTCTCCACAGCCTACGTCTTGTTTGCCCTGGGTGTGAAGATCGAGATCCTGAATGGCCGTCGATGAAGGATGAGAGAATCCAGGAAATGGCCGTCAGATACAAGGTGAGTCTCGAACATCTCGATCTTGAAACCTTGCTTAAATCGAGCAGCATGCGCAAGCAACGAAGGCATGGGCCGTTGGCATATTCAAAGAGATGCAGGACTTAGAGGCGCTTTGGTACAGCAAAGGGTGAGTCTACTCGCTCAAGATAGAATGGGTATCCCAAATTCTGCTCCTCTAGTTTCCCAGAGGTCATCACGAAGAGGCTGGGATACAGCCATGTCGATATTTCAGCTGCTTCCGACTACATTTCGACTTACTTCCAAGTCACCAACATATCGGGTTTCTCGAGACTAGGTACAGTATCATTGGCACCGTTCTCCCCGAATGAAGCGTAACGTCTGACGATTTCACCTGCACTCTAGATCTCCTCTATCACGCCCGCTGCCTCCATCCATCTTTAGAAAGTGCTCGAATCGGTAGGCTAAAAACTGAAAACCGCGACCATGTCATAGCGGTATACCAGAGCTACCTACGTCAACTTCCCCCCGCCGAATGGATTCACTGTCCACCGGAAAGAAACCTCGAGACTATCAAGGAGTTCAAACCTTTCTTCAGGCTCAAGAACGGTACTTTTACTCCTGAAAGAGTCGCCACCAAGGATCGGTTCTCGTACGCAGTAGGAAAATGGCGTACCAATCACCAGCGGATTGTTTCACGCGAACTTCGGGCTTCATTACTCTCTCATTGCTTTCCCGAAGAGACTGCATTGAGGCGCAAACGAAGAAACCAATTACTTCAAGCCGATTCCCTCAACCTCGCCATCGCGGTGTTCTCCTGTGACAAGTGTTTGAGATGTCGGCCGCATATTGCGGGGACAGCTCTCTTTGGATGGGAGGACGTCTCCATCCATCTTTGTGGTCATCAAAAGCCAGTAAATCACCACACCCGAATCGTCTGGTCATCTCGTGGATACAACGCCGTTATTTCCCTTTTGGAATACCTCGACCTCGACCCGTGGACTACCACTGTAAGCGATCTGGACAAGCTGGACGCCAGGTTCTTTTATAACGTTCCTCGTGGATATGGAATTCGGGGGCGAAATGCCATGACTTGGAGAGAATGTGTAAGTCTGCGTCTCCATATTTAAAAGTTATGGCCTATCTAACCATAGGGCACTTGAAGGTCATCCATGTACTCCGCACAAACGAACGAGGCGCCAAACACCACCGGGACCAGCTTAGCCCTGCCGCTACCCGTTTCGTGAAGGATCACGAACGACATCCAGGTCTGGAAAAACCCATTTGGGGCTGCTTGCACTGCCCGGAACATTTAACAGCTGCCGTTTCATATGATGCTGTTGTGAAGCATGTTACAGAAACGTGAGTCATGTTCCTGTATTCGAAGTCGTTTCAAGTGCGTGTAACGACCAGCTTTCAAAAGACATGGAATAACGACCCCTGAAAGAGATCGTGATCTTGTTCTCTTTTCCAACAGATTCCTTCAGCCCGGGATATACCGGCGTCGCAAACAATTCTTCTACATCCTGGAGCCTGCGCTAGACGCCCGCTGTCAACGTTGTCCATCCTTGCCGATTGAGAGGTTATGGACCCAACGCAACCTATTCAAGCACCTTCGAACGTCGTACGTGCTTCTTCATATAAGATATAGATGTAACATTCATGAATACTCTATCCTTTAGGCATGGTCTTTCCAATGTTGAGGAAGGTAGAGACTGGAAAAGGATAGAAATATGCTAATACTGTTCTCTCTCGGGCGGTAATGAACTACTTCGCGGCTCAATGGACGATATCATTAAGCTTCTCCCTGCAGTCTGGCGATACCGCAAGTCAGAGCGGGAACAGCGAGTGATCAAGTGTCGCTGAGTTGGTATGGCTCTTACTTCGGATGGTTGCAAGGCATGGTCAAGCTCTCATATCGATAAGCTTACCTCGTTTCCAAGGAATGAAGATACCCAAAACTAGGTGACCTACGTCGGCCTAGCCCAAAGGGTGCGTGATACGGCGAGAGAAAGCTTATCGGTGGGAGCAGCATGTTTTCCACAGTGATTAACTCGCGAGCACCCACTGTTCACATCGCCAAAGAAGGAGCTCTATGAGCGTCGTAACTGTTCGAACAGCAGGCTATATGATTTGCTTTTCACCTGAAGCGTTTCGGACTACAAAAGGGACTTGAATCCCGGAAATCGCCGTCCCGCGTTAATTCACCTTCTTCACCTGGTACTTTTCTCTCCTGGACCTTTCTCGCCGTTTCCGCCGAGCGTCCTGCGAGCCTCATATATTCATATCGCCTGCGGAGGTGGGGTGTTTCACGTTGATTAATGTCGGATCGAGCGTCGTGATTCCCGTGGATCCTCCTCGCACAGTAGCGCCACACATGTACAGCGATGGGTGAGCAACCTTTGATCGCATTGTATCTCATCACCTTTCGACAGGGATGGGATTGGACCCTCGAATGGCGAGCGGAAGGTGATTCAGTGGCTTGGTGCAAAAATTAGGGGTCCTTTAGACCATTCGTTGGATTCTAAGGGGGTCCAATCCAATTACTCGGTCAGACAAAGCCCCGAAGTTCAGGACTCCGGAGATGCCCTCGATGCTTTCCTGATTGTTAATGAGCGCAGCTCCTACTACGGAAGGCATGAGGAAGGGGTGTGGAATTTGTTCCTCTGAGCCTGTGGTTGACGGTGAATCGTAGGCGGCCTCAAGTTGCTCATCTATCTTGGTTTGTATTCGACGAGTGGCTGATTCAATTGAACCTCGTTTCAGGGCCCCGTTTGGTTCGTTATGATCCTTTATTAACTCGTTGTGAACAAGACGGGCCGATGCTGAATGGAGTCGTTGTATGTCTCGATGACGTGAACCACCGGCAATGCGACGATTCGATAACAACCAAGACCGCGATCTTCGCTTCCTTGTGTGGGATCGTCGATGCCTTATTTCGCTACTGGTGAGCCACATCTCTTTTCATTTGATGTAACACGATGTAGATATGTCAAGACGACTGTCGTGAGATCCAATCTTAACTCGGAGTGGAAGAACTTACCAATGACTATTGCTTCGCATCCGTCCCTGGAACACATGGTATCCTTGTGTTGACGAGTGATTCGACCTTCATCTCCGCTTGTCACGATATAGGATGCTAGTGTAATTTAGATAAGATAAATGGTTTCGAATTACGCCGAAGAGCAGGGTTGGCTTGGGTGACACACCTTACACGGAAACATCGCACGGCTAGAACTCAGATAGAACTGCAGGGTCAAAGCCAAGAAGATCGCTAAAGCGTGGACTAGAGTTAAGCAAAAGCGGTCAATATTCGAGGTATCGATATGAAAACATCGAGGCGCCCAAAGCCTCGAGGATTGAGCTAGACAAACTCCGAATAGGATATCCTATACAGGTTCGAGAATGGGAAAGGATTTTTGCATGAGGGAACAGAGAGGCCAAGGTTCAGTTTCCAGGGGAAACCGAACCAAGTTCGAACACACACCTGAGAGTCGAGCAGCACTCGGTCTCGGAGGTCAATACGCCGAGATCTCACTCTCGGCGCCTATCGATGGCGATGATTGTCGTTGCCTATATTGGATGTTAATGGAGTGGTCTACACTGGTGAGGTAGGATAGTACGAACCGTATCAACGGAAAGCATGGCCTACTTGCCTGAAACCAATTGACGAGAGGTGCGTTGGTATACAGACTCTTGCAGTGCTGACGCCACTTGGGTAAAGAAACCTGTTTTGGGCGTGCAACGCGGAGAACATGCTTTGGGCCCAAGGCAATGGTCAAGTGTGTTGTATGACATAGCTTCCGCCAATAGGACGAGGCGCCTATGCTAGAGGCAACAAACATAAAATCTGAACGAGACCTGGGACGCAGAACACGTGTTCCAAGCGTCCTCGTGGCAGGCTTGCGCCACTGCTACAGCCTCGTGGCTGGTGTTTCATTTGAAACCGCTGTGGCTTCCAATTGAAAGACTTACCTTGAACTGTGCCTTTTTAGACTTGACTTGGCGGAGGTGAATCGAACCGGCTGAACGTGTCAAAACCTCCGTCTCCGTTCGGCTGAATAATTGCCATCTACGGCAATGAACTAGCACTGATATGTGGCAAAATAGATGAGAGGCGGACTGCGATTTAGCTGAGAACCTTCGAAGTTGCCTGGCACGCGATGCTCCCGGCGAAGTCAGTGCAAGCTGACGAGGCCGCAGAGGGTGATCAAGGGTCCAAGTCCCACTCTGAGTTCTGAAACTTGGAAGGCAGTCCGGAACCAAGATCTTGCCGTATGAAAATAGAGCTATTGAGTAGCACCGGAGCGAGTCATATCCAGCTATCGAACCAAGTGTCGCCAGACACAACGAACCAGGGCATGGCCGGATCCACCGATTGCTTTGGCGGTCATGGTGAACATCGAGCCGTTCTTCACTCTTGACACCGGCACCACTTGCAAGCGGATGGAATGTCAATTTATGCGGCGAGGAATTTAATAGAAGACCAGTCCCATAGAGAGCCAAGGTGGAGGGTCTGTCTTGCTATGATGATGGGACTTCTGTTGAGCAGGAGATTCCAGCCGTTCGGAAGACGTTCCGGAGAGTTTCCAGTTGGTCGAGAAAGAGCACCTATTTTTATTTGAGCTGAGGATATTCACTAAATCCGCACCTGAGCTCTAGTTTTGACGAGGTCAAGCGATGCGTTTAACCTTTTTGCTTTCGCGAATTTCTACTGATCGAGGTTGATAACACCGAAGAATAGAACAGAGTATGTCCCAGAGTAGTTGGGAGCATCCTATATTGCGCCGAAAGTATAAGTGTCCGAGTTCGGATGGCAAGGTATGTTGAGAAGAGAAGATATACATTGGGTGAAGGTGACCGTCGTAGACAATCAGGCTGATCAGTCGCAGACTCGCAGCCACCTGAAACTAACTCCGCTCAAACTCCGCACTAGATTCTGCCTCGATAAACTTACTCTTACGCTTATTTTTCAGTCGACAATACAGTAAAATTTCTCCATTGTGGCTTTGCATATTTTCTGTCTCATGCCCAAATCCGCTGTTCATTGAATAGTTTAGCCCGATGATCCCGCTTTTAAGCGCCTGCGCACGTCATTGCCTCGGCTTCTTCCTGGTGTTGGCTGCAGGCTCAGCTATGCATACCGGTGACCATGCTTCTGATTCTGCGAACATTCCAAGTATCTGTCCAGGCTGCTCAACGAAGGCTGCATGTTTTGCCTGCGCCGCGTCTGAGTTGCACCCCAACAACACTGCACCAAGATTAATGGGCGATGAGCAGCCTTGAAGGCTGTTGGCCGGGAGCGGTGCCACTTCGAGTTGCCAGCATTCCTTTCACAATGATGCCATTCCGCGCTTTGACATCGAGGATAGATGAACTAGGCTCGGACGTACCCAAACGCACCAGGCAGCTCGTTTCTCCAGGGTCGAAACACTATGGGCATTGCCTCGGACTTGCTCTTCCTCAAATTCTGGAAAGGCTTTCTTCCCCCGCATGTTCTGACGCTGATAGTATTTGATTTGATATACAGATAGTTTATGTCTCACGCAACGTGACCCAGGTTCAGCCGCCTTGCTCCTACAGCTCCCGGAGCTCGTATTTACGCAGTATCTCTGATGGCAGACACTGATACGATACCGCCGGCGACATTTTGGGTGCTCAAGTCGATAAGCACATCTGCCAACCCATACCGATTTGACTGTGCCAATACAGTCTCCATATCATGATACGTACTCACAGGTTGTTCCTCGGAAGAATGGAGTGCCAAGCCGCCTTTCCAGGCCCTAATCACACGTTAATAGCCAGTGCCCGTCTGTCGTTATGAAGATATCAACTCCGAGTCGTGGCTTAGACTAGATATCTCTTACGACGGACCATGCGTCCTTTCCTGGAGGCTCGTAGCAGCCTTCAAGAATCAATTGATGCCTCGGTCATCAGCTCAGCGGGAAGGCACTGAGGCCGCACAGCGCCCCTCCCGGCTCATCTCTTGCAATCGAACAATGAGAGCCAGTTCAACATATGTGATATCACTTGGCGCACTCAAATCGCAGCGATCAACTATTAAACCGGGCGGTACATAAACAAGATCGATGACACAACAAGAGCTTATTTTATCCCAGAATCCCTACACCATCGGAAGACACGCACTATATATCAGAGAATGAGAACCGCAGCGCTCTCGGTACGTCTACATGAAGCCGGACGAAAGCCTGGCCTAGAATGACGTACAATCACAATTGTCTCTGAAGCTGATAAGATCGCTTCGTGGGGTAGATTGCCTCGGGTTCGATGTGTACTACCTGCGCAGCTGCCATCGGAGAGATGGGGATTAGATTAGATTAAACATTGATATTTTGTGCCGATACCGATAGGATTGATCAGGCGACCCCAGGCATCTGCGACTCGGGCGTTTGGTGCAACACAAAGTCGGCCCCAGCGCTCCGAAAACGGACAAGACGGAAGTTCGAATCGCAGTCGAAAAAGTCTTCGGGCCTGTCTTCCTTGATTCGTCGCTTTCTGAGGAATGGAGACGATGGGGCGTATTCAGAAACTCAGGACCTTCTTCGTAGGTCGAGAATTCGATTTCGAACACTTTCGGGAGGCCTCATCCGCAATCAAATCGATGATCTTTACAGCGCTTGAACCCGATCGCACAAGAAGGATTGCCTCAATTGTCGCTGTTAATGTTCGGGACGATATCGAGGTCACTGCCAAGGATGCAGATCGTAGTGGCGGCTTTGACAGTCGATAGTTTCCCGCACATCTGATAGGGAGCTTCGACTGAATGTAAGGTGGCTGTCGCCTTCTTCATGATCAGCTACGACCGTCATGATAGCTCACGATCCAAGCAAGCTATCCGGATTGGCTCCCGTAACTTGGGCGGTTTTGACAAACCGGCTTGGCATCGTCCAATCTCCCGGGACGACGGCTCGATAATTGATTTCTATGAATTGCAAGAGCTTAGAACAGTCGCCAAAAGCGCTACCAGGAATGATGCGTAGTCCATATAGCTAGTCGGCGGGAGGGATGTGGCGCCGAAATGGTACCATGGTGCATTTCGAAAACACACTCACGTTCGAGTGTAGATCAGGAAGGCTCTGAGATTGTACTATAGCTTAATCTGAGTTCATTCTACCGACCCATCGTCCCTGATGCCACAGGTATCGAGCGCAGCTCGTCATCAAGCCTGTCTCGAAGCTTAGAATTGCATTTTGGAGCCCCAATTTCAGTGATGATATCAAGGCGAACGGCTGCAGCGTCTACTCTCAGTAATGATGATGTACGATTGAGTAGGCTTGAAAGTGGATATCTAGAGGGCCTGCGCTTGGCATCCAGTGTTCTAAAGCTAATTTTAAGATAAGAAGACGAAGTGGTAGCGCCGTCGTACTACAATGGGACGACTCCACCCAATTCTTTGACTATGCCCGCACGGTCAAACACTTGATTGAGGGAATTCGCACCTCAGAGCTAGCTTACTTGAATATCTTAAGCCAGTTCTCTTCTGATGCGCCTTTTTAAGTGCCAAGCGCTCGCGCTCACGAACCGGTCTCTTACGCCTGTCACTGAAAGTCTCGAGCCGGTTGTGGGCAGCTCAACGATGCACATGCGACGTCTTGCGTGATGTCGTTTCTGTTCTCGATTTACTTAGCATTCTATAAGTATATCTTATCACCTCATGAAGCCCTACAGCTCGTATCGAATGTAGCCCGGTTATTACGGCAGTTCTGAGCTGCTTTTACAGCGCTATGTTGCCCCATCTCCAATAAAAACCGATTTATTAATAGCAGGCGTTGCACTATTTTTAGAATCTCGCGTGGTCGAGGCTGAAATAGCTTGGCGAGAGTGGTATTTACCCTGTGGTACGCTGGTACTGAGATCCCTCCTACTCGCTTCAGCTCTTTTTCTTTTAGAGCTAGAAATGATGTTGCTCAAGCCAAGGCCACCCTGACCGCACATGAACGCCGCTGTGGGTGTGGTTCCACTCTCAAGCGGGTGTGTTTTGTCCGATCATCATGCCAACTCATGATACTGCGCGATTCACGGTGGAAGTTGGAATACCTATTCTCAATTGAGTTCTTGCGCCCATTAGCAACGAGCGCTGTTTCGGTTTGAGGTGCTTCTAGTCTGAATTTCCGCATCAAACGCATTGATGTCCGAGAATTTCAATATCTCTCGGATTTGATGGGAGTTGGGTTCGTGCTTCAGTGTGAAGTGGAGGTGAATGGTTGGGGAGCTTGAGAAGGTTCGGCCATGAAAGTGGACTGACAGTTGACCGCCAAAGGAACGGGTACTATCAGGTGTGACCGGAGTGAAATTAACGGGGTTTGCTCAAAAGCATGGAAAGAAATCAGATGTGTCGAGAGCTCTTCGGTGTACCTCTGGCAGAAAATCACGTCGCACGACCTCCAGCTGAAAACGTATGGTACCAAGGGCTACGAGAGGTTGGAGCCACGGTATGCATATGCAGCGGCCGGTTCGCATACGAGCCGGGTTGGTTACCAACAAAGAGGAAACACCGAACTCTCACCGACCCACTCCGTCTTCCAAGCGCGCCGCATATCGCGTCTCCCAATGACCTCCACTCTCTTGAGAGTTCCTTCTGAAGAAACAGCTTGTACACGCCACACAGATTCGAACCTGGTTCGAAATCATCACCGTGGTCCGTAGATGAGCGAGGAGACGAACGCGTATGCCATCAGACTGACGCGTCCCGGCTACGGAACGCTGAGATGCTCACATCATCCGATTTAGTCATCCAACCGACCTTCCTGTTCCTGCGTGATTGTCGCGCTAACTTTGACTGTGCCAATGATAGATCACCTCTTCGTCTCTGAGTTATTTGTGGAATGCATGGGGCCTCGGATTCGCGGGAAGTGCGAGGATTCTCAAAGTCATCTCGGGCCGTGTTAACAAGCCAGGATGAGGTCATGGGTAAATCCTTCCAAGGTGGTTGTAGTTCTATACAAAACCTGAAGAGTACGACTCGGATGCTCACTAATCCAGAACACTACGTCGTCATCGTTAGGTTTTTGATGATCTATGCAATGATATTTAAAGTAGGCTGCTTACTATGAACATTGTAGTGTCCTGGATTAGTGAGCCTCCGAGTCGTACTTGTCTGAAGAGTCAGAAAGAAGCTAGATATCGTTAGTTAGAGTGTTTCGATTACAAAGATTTGGATTTCTCTCATCGAGTCCCAAGAATTGAGCGGTCCTCAAGGGGCAATTTGCTACTGGCTTATCTTTCCATGGCCACCTGGTTCATCTGGCAACCACTCATGAGCTCTCCCAGCCGGGAAATCTCGGGCAGAGAGGGAGGCGGTCGCTCCGGGAACCTCGCTATACTCACTCGGACAACCCGGATGCATGTGTGCATGTGCTCTTTCTTCCTCAGCTTGGTGGTCAGTGCAGGTCCATATATGTAGTATCACAACTGCATCGCGGTTGGACGTTCCCGGGAACGGGTATCCGGCCAATGATGTTCAATCGTTATCATGGTCCTCGTGACCCATTTTCCTTCTCTGGACGTGCATTGCTTTCCGCTGCTGGCACATTCTGCTAGTTGCCTTGTTCAGCAGTATACTCGAGCGGTAGTGCTGCGGTAGGAGTACATCGGACGAAGATAAGCTATGCAATGTATTCAGTTTGCCACTGCGCTTGGCCACCGGTACTACATCTTCCATCCGCAGCAGGGCTTGTGAAAGACCTGCGGCGGCGCCGATGGCACTCGTAACTCTACCGTTGGTTGCTCTGGTCACTATCTAGTACCCCCGGCCCTTCCGATTCGAAATTACAGCCTGATTCAATACCCTGAACCTGAACCTGAGTTATTAGCTGCTGTTGCGGAATCAAACTGATGCGCATCACCGTATCCATTCGCTCGCTCGGAATCATGCGGGGAAGAGGATATTGGTGCGGCACAACCTTCTTGCTTTGCTCGTGAAGAATTCTGGGGAAGAACCGCCGCCACTTAGCTTTCGATACGAGATCTACCGAAGGAGTCACGAATCGCATTCGGAATCGCGAAAATTGACTTGCTCCTCAGATGTATTGAAGCCAAAAAGTACATGCATAATGATAGCTTACATACAATGTGCAAGCAATTGGGCCACTTTTCGGCGAGGATCGCGTCCCTGTAGACCCTACTTCTGACTCCATATAACTGTGCGCGGAATACTTGATGATCGTCGTAAAGGGAGCACTTTCACGCGCTTCAACGTGATCGCGTACACTGCACTACGCGAGAGAAGCGCTTCCGATGGAACTTGCTGGCGAACCAGTCCTAGTCAAAGAGATTGTCGTCGAGAGAACCGTCGTTAATAACTTGAATAGATGATTTAGAGGAGGTTCATTTCATTGATCATGGGCTTACGTCGACGCCGAAGCGCTCGAAATGATAGGCAGCGTGCTGTGCTCGTATCCTATGCGTCATTGGGGTTTCATTGAGACGGGATAGGTATTCAAAGTACCCGAGTTCCAAACTCGCAGACGGAGCGAAAATCTTGCCGTTCCGACTGCAAAGGGCTTCCCCTCCAGAATCCAATGCGAAGAAGTGAACTGATTACCTGGAAAAGAATCCGAAGCTCGCCGTACCCCCAGTACTGATTCAACCTGGAGCGGCTTATGACGGCACGAGCGGACAGAAGAGAGGAGTTAGGTGCGAACTATGTCCTATCCGCGATGTCGTAGGAGGTTGGGGGTAGAAGGCCTAAAGAAAGGATTGGCTTCCCATGTCTGACCAATCACTTGAGTGATCAACGAAATCACGACCCGGCTTTCAAATACACGAGATGCTGTTGAACATACTGCACATGAGTACATCATACTGATTATGTTTACTTGTTGAAAGAAAGACCGACAAAACAGGATGCAAAACCACACGATGGACAGCTGGTGTACGCTCAAACCTGCTTTCTTTGGCCTGATGCGGCTGATTGTTCTTTTTGCCATAAGAAAGGTTGTGGATGCAAACAAGCCACGGAGTTTCCATGGAGGATGTTTGGATTTGGATGTGAAAGGAAAAGAGTAGGCGTTTCTAGCAATTGGATCGGACCCCACGTCGGACTCAAGCGTAAGCACTCTGCTCTTTGAGATACTGATATGAAGCCTTTCTAGATTATCAATTGAATTGAGAGTCAGTGTGGGGTATGGGTGGTATCTAACCGAGGACCGAAAGTCCGAGTCTGAATGAGTCAAGGAGAAGTTCGCAGCTACAGTGTGGCTTATACAGCAGTTGGGCGGATGAAAGGACTCGGAAGAGGCAGTGCAGGACGAGTCAGGATGGCACGTCACCCGGGCAGGAGATGAAAGGAAAGCAGAACATGAGGAGGAAGATAGTCGGAATCGGACTGCTGGTTGAAAGGGAGAACCTGATGAAAGGATGAAAGGGAAAAGGACGAATATGGCGAATTCGCGATGCATGAGGACGGCGCGAGGGAAGGCAGATAATCTCTGGGGAAGAGCGAGGTAATCGCAATCGATGCATCCGAGGCAAAGAGGCGAACTGGCTCGGTTCCCAAACCGGTAAATCCGGAAGGTCCGGAAATCTGGCGAACCAGGTCGGTTTAGGACATTGCCCGATTTCGTCTCCACGCCTGTGATTTCAGCTGCTATAAAGATGCCCGGCATGTTCGTTTAGTGCCTCCCCACACTGCCAGCCAAGTGCCCCAGCTATACCATGCTCGGCAAAGTTCGCTCAGCATCCTCCTTCGAGGACTACCACCATCGAGCTCGCTCAGACATCTCTCGCCTCCTCGATCCCTCCTACACCACCTACTCCCAGCAGAAAACATACAGTGCCTACGTCGACGCGCAGGGGAACATGCACGACCCGGACTACCGTCAGTTCCCATTGATCCAGCAAGCCTCGCAGTACTCGGCTACCAGGAGAACATTGAACGCCACTGTTACTCGGCCGCACTGGGAGCTCGTCGACGAGGACGCGCTTCTGCTCGACGACGACGAGGATCTACTTCTGCAGCCGGAGGACAGCTACTACCCGAAGCGCAACTCATTCGGAGCCAAGTCTACCGTTTCTACCCCCAGAACCTACCCATCCGCCCGGAGATCACATTCACCATCAGGGGGAATGCGTCTCTACCCAAGGTCGACCGCAGGATTCTCGGGGGCCATCCTTACCCAGTCGGAAGTGTCGCCACCCACCTCCTGGAGTTCGTCTTCATCATCCGAGTCATCATCACCCTCTTCAACATGCTCCTCGGTGCTCAGGAGCCGCAGCCAAGAGGCATCGTGTCGCATCGCGTCGTCTCTCAAGAGGAAGCGGAGACGGTCGACGGCGACCAGTGGTTCGGACAAGGAGAACAAGAAGGTGAAGAAGGTTTCGGAGGAATTCGACGACGATGAATACCTCTACAGCACACGGAATCAGGAAGAGACGGTGTTTGAGGAGGAGGATGAAGAGGACGAGATGTCGAGGCGGCGGGAACCCGAAGATGATACAGTGCCAACGTGCGGAGAGAGCCTGAAGAAGCAGTGGCAGGCGTGGTCGTTGCGGATACGGTTTGGGATGTTCAGGGCAGAGAGGAGGATCAAGCGCAGAGTGCAGTCGCTGATCTAGATGGGGGAGTTCACGACCACAGCATGACCCGGACGATATTTCTTCTTCATTTTTACGCATTTTCACGCTCTTCACGCACAACCCAACGCATTATGTTTATTTTCACGGATTCACCAACGCAAGCTCATGTATTTCTACCATCTACCATTCACTCGGCATCTCTTCCGCATCATCATGCATATACCCCGTCCCCATTCTCTGGACCATCATTTTTATTCGCTATCCCCTCTTGCTTTCGCTTTCATCCCATCCCCATTCCACGTCGTATGCGTTGCATCGTCCTTCATGCTTCCATGGTTTTATGGTTCATGTGTACAACAGTTCTAAAAGGTTTTATGGGTATTTAGTTGTAGCTATTAGTTTACTCGAGTCTAAGGACTCTCCGCATAGCATTCGCGATACCCTAGGTATTACACTTCAATGACATTCAAAAAAGTAGCATTCCGAACACACATATCGTCTGATTTTTGAGTGCAATATCCTTGGGGATTGAGACCCTTAACAACGCTGGGTCCAGTGGTATGGGTGCACAGGAACCTGAGGGAGCTAAGCCAAATGGCGAACTTAACGGTCTTGGCTCTTAGGCGCCGACCGGCTTGGACAAGCCGAACATCCGATAAGATCACGAGGAGTATGCTGAGATTAGATTATCACCTCTTCCGCTCGCTGTTCGCCAGCAATGAGGACGTGGAACGCCTCGCTACATTCACCCACCTCGACGAGATTAATGAACGAGCTCGAATTAGACTGATGGTATAGCATGATGCAAGGCTAACACTGATATGAAAGAGGAGGTCAAAAAGGGAACTAAATTGAATAAGCTATGGGGGTGTAAACACTGCGCCTCGGTCTCCCCGTTCCTCCATGCATGCAAGTTACCAATGAGAGTCGCTGTGAGTACGCAGGAACGTGGACACGAGGAAGGCAGCTACCCTGTTTGAAGAATCCTATTCCAGACCAACGCGACCCACTGGCACGACATCTCCCATCAAGGCGTGTTCACTGGCCCACAGGGCCGGTGAGGCGCTAAGTGCAGTGGACGTCCTCTTTTTAGAGCAACTGCTGTGGTAAGCCAACCCACGAGTGAATTGTTGTCTTCTTCTAATCGTATTCTAGACTTTCGGTTTCGGAATTCCGAACTTCTCGGCTGTACAGGCCTCCCTCAGGCTCGCAGGTTCTGTACCCTAGGACCTGGCAGCGAGGCGGGGTAGAGAAGCTGAGAGAAGTCGAAAGTGGACGGGCGTACGTGATGGGAGAGGACACGATGCTACATGATGCTGTTAAGCGGCCGCGCACGCTGCACTTCTATAGCAGATATCGATAATCAAAGCGTGTATGTAAGTCTTTCAGTTGGATTTCTTTATGTTACGATTTCGTCAGAGGAACGAGGCAGTGAAGATTTCAATTTCAACTTTCATCTTCACAAGTCGTGCCATTCCACCAATTCTTTCTACGGAAAATACAGCTCCTAGGAGATACGGAAGCCTCTCTAGCAGCTCGTGCGTCGCAATTCTCAAGTCACTCGGCTTGGTAAAGCGTTTGTCAATCGTTCCACTTCTCCGACACATGTCTCTGTCAGCGAACCGCCGCGAGGACGTGACTCGCACGGATTCGGCCTTGGAACACGGAGAACAGTGGGTAAGGTTCACCGAAGTAGGACTAGAGTAGCGCACCTGGTATAGGAAGTATGTCTGTTCCAGCGGGCGACTCGGAATGTCCGATGGAATCGAATTCGGTTATCTTATCGAATTCAATTGGTCCATTCTCTCCGACCGTGGATCAGCAAATGCAGCGGATGATGGCAAGCATGGAATCCGAATTCGAGCCTCTCCGCAATTGGAACGAACTCTAACAGTCGACAGATAGACCTCATGTTCCTGCGGTTCGACAGATAAGTACAGATTCATACAAGCCTGTCAACCTGTCGAACCCATTCCAGCGTACACGGGGGCAAGAAGAAGTCTCTTTCCACTTCTAGACGCTTGGGTGCGTGCTGGCACCGGGCGCGCGCTCACCCGGGGGTATGAACCCGCCGATTTGGCGTATCACTTGAACACTGAGAATTCCAAGCACAAGGCGGCATTTCGATGGCAGCTCGAAGTCTAGGCTGCGATAGAGCGTCTATCACTGTCTATATAATAGAAACAGCGTGCCAAGGACTAAAGCTACCATTTACTCCTACAGCATCCACTGGCAGCTCGACTGCAAGCTGGTCATGAGGTGCTCAAGTTCTATAGTTGGTAGAGGGCACGAGGGTGGTGAAATAACGACCAGTCTGTACGTTTTCATTATCGATTTCATTGCAATATCAACGAAGTCGATTAGATGGATAGACAGGAGTTATCTCCTTCAAAAGAAGAGAACTCATCTTGTGACGACGATCCCGACGAGACTGACCCGACGACACGAGGCGATGTGGGGTATCATTTTTCAATATAGACGCACTCTATAGCAATGAATGTGAACGACCCAACCAAACCACCCTTAAAATGTCAATAATCAATTCGACGAGTGTGATGCATGTGTGATATGAGCCTCAAGCTCTGCTTCCATCCTTCCTTTGTCTGTGTCATCGACCCAGTGATTCAAGTGATTCTGATTTTCTTATAGACATAATCCGTCCAGCTTAATTACATAAATAGATTCGACATCGCATTCAAGCTATTACAAAGAATTTGAGAAAGTGTGTGTGATATCGCGGGAAGGAACATGAGGCGCGAGTGAATGAACGCGATCACTCCCCAGCAAAGAGGTGCATGTCAGCGCAGAGCCCCACCAAATCACATCCTCACTCGTATTGCTACGGTACGGGAGAAGAAAACTGCACTTTTTCTTCGGGCACATCGTACCGACTTGAACTCATGCCGCGAGACGAGTCACCGAATGTCAGCTCTTCGGTAACGGCACACCGGTACGTATCCATAGTACCCTGCAAGCGACTGAACATCGCGGCCTCGAGCCTTACCTGCAGGCAAGACAGTTTTTAGTCGCCGGCGAGTCTGTATGTAAGGCAACGGACCAGTGGATCGTGTCGCTCAGGTTATACCGTAATCGTAACGGGCCTTGACCTGCATCTATTCAAGTTGCCGTAGCCGACCACCGAAGCTGCATGCGCCAAGTTTATTGGGGTGTCCTTCGATGATAACCGGTTTGCCTATAGACAGTAGTAGGTGCAAGTTTTCGAGGGTGCGCAGACCGCAATTGAGATTGAAGGGTGTACGTATGGCTGAAGCATGTAGTACGAGTGGAATGATGGGATCCAAACTTCAGAAGTCGACCTACAGATCGACGACCCTATCGGAAACCTTCGCCGCACTGGCAGCCCACCACCACAGCTCTCAAAGGGAGCTCATGCCCACAGTAGGCATCCAAGTAATTGTCATAACGTATCATGGGAGAAACAATGAAACAGCTTCTCACCTTCGCACTCTTTTGTCTTGTACGAAGTCCGACAAAACTCAGCTCTCCCAGACAAAAAGCTGAGGGCGAGCGCTGTTAGCACGTAGCGCGAGCGTGACCCGTCAAATTCAGAACTTCGGATATTGAGCTGCAATTGTGTGATCAAATTGAGAAACCTCGGTTTCATGACCGTCTCAAAGCCTTTCCAGAAGAAATTCATACCGTAAGAGCGGGGCACCTTTCTGCAGATGCAGTTGCTTTTTCACATTTGAATAGACTAATGGAGATCGAGCTATAGAGCTAAGTGCTGCAGCAGATTACCATCGTACGCATGAAAATTGACCGGAAAATAAAGAGGGTTGAGAAGGTCCCTAGGAAGATTTCGTGGCGTCGTTGATTGTAAGTGCTATTGTCCAACTAATTGATATTGATGTGCACGAGTCAATGTACAACAGTTTTGTGGCCACAACTGGAAGGAGTTGACTTGCCGCATGCTATTGTCTTGTGCTGTGGCAAAGCAAATTGTATAGAGACGGTCAGTGCACACAACGATACAGCCCTGTTGCGCATTAGGTCCATGTTGGAAGGTTTAGTTGTTTTCTCTGATCCTTCTCAGACGGACGACCCGGTTTGACCTACAAAGCCACGTCCTTTTCTGAATGGTAGTGGGTAAACCAGTCTAGCTCGAGTCAACTGCGAAAACGAGTTGGCAGTGCCTGTGGATATCCCAGCACGACGAGTTTATGATGTAACGACAAGTACTTGGAAGATCTTCGCATTCAGGATCGGCCCCACTCTCTTGCGTAGGTTGTCGGAACTCAACTGTTTAAGCATTATCTTGAGTATGATGCAATGAAGTGGTATTGAGGATGTTGAAGGGANGTGACATCCTCGCAAGAGGATCAATGCGAATGCTGGCAAAGCAATGATGTCACACCTGGTCAACATGACGTGGGGTCTGAACGATCCGCTCTGCCCATATTAAGACTCGCACAGATGAAGGTCAAAAAGCCGTGCTGTTTCTTCCAAATCTGAGCATTAGCATTGAGCCAACGGCAGTCGCCCCGACTCGGAGAGTCAGCCTCTGCCTCCGAAAGAAGGTAGCAGAAAAAGCAAGTGAATGAAAGCAGCATAAACACGTTCCGCCTCGTGCTCGCGCTACGCTCCCTATCGCCATCCGCTTTTTTGGGCCTCCTCGGAGGAAACGGGCAAGAGAACTGGGCTTGAAAGGAGCTGCGAATAACAATGAAAGAAGCTGGTATCGTCCAAAAACAATCCACGGAGACTTGAGAACAAAGCAGTATGCCCTTTGCCCTCACGCAGCTACGATTGCGGGCCACCATCGATATCGATATGAAAACCATTTTGATAAAACTGTTGGCACATCTCATCCAAAGCGCTTAGATTCATTGAATTGTGAGGAATGGCCTTAATTTCTGCAACAAGTTTATGGAAATGTCAACAATTTGCTAGTACTCAAAGAGGCTTCCAATCAAATTAGAACGAACACACCCACACGTTGAACAGCAGGTTACGCCACGAAATGGAATCCTATCCGGGGATGGAAAGAGGGTAGAGTATTCAGAAAATTCGAACGGCATGTTCAAGTTCCAATCCAAGAATGAGCGAGCTAATGATGGTTTGCTCGCTTTGCACTGGGAATGAAGGTTCAAAGAACGAACTCACACCCTTTCCTCAATGTCGGCTTCAGAAGCCGATGACGAGACTCATGGTCCGGCCATGGACAACATTCCACCCGGGTGTGCTCAGTGACAGGGTGAACGATGAGTGCAAGTTCTCAGTTTGTACGCGGAGCCCTGACCTGGAATCTGCGCCGCAGCTAGTATCAATAGCCATGCCTAGGGTCTGCCTAGGGGCCAGAAGCGCCAGGCAGTGATATCGGACCTTCTGTCCGTAGTCCGCACCTTCATGGTAGAGGGTGCCAAAATCAGTGAGATTTGGGACTCAGTGAAGATAAATGTCGACGTCCAAGAGGGAGGAGGATTGAGACCATTGCCAGGTCACCAGGCGGACCGGCGTCCCCTTCAAGTTGATAGCCGCATCCGGGCATCACGACTCGGTGACATCAGCCTGACGTCATTGAGCGAGGCCAACTCTCGGTTCCCTTGGCCATTGAGCATCGACATTCGTTAACTGGCGAGCGCTGAGAACTGAACTGAAGGTTCTAGATTCTAAGGCACTGTTAATTATTATGACAGAGCCTCTACTGCTTTCATGAAAAAGTACAAAAAATTGCCCTCTCTTCATCACCAGACTTAATGAGTCCCTTCCCCGCATTCCGTTCCTCGGGAATTGTGATCAATGTGATGATGGAATAGCCGTACAAGATTGGCTATGCAGATGCAAATGACCAATGACAATCGCGATCCGAGCATTGCACCGACCAACTGCAAGTTACTCTCGGCGAATCGAGACCCGGAGGCTTCCACCCCAAGTGAGGAGTCGGAGACGGGCCTCCGCACGACCCGACTTCAGGCTCGGAGATAAGGCAGGACCAGCAGGGGGTYCACTTATAAGTCATCGGAGTATGTCTGAGCCTACATCATACCAGTGTCACCCCTTCCCCGCATCGCTCGGAGCCAAAATTTCTAATAAGTGGCCACGAACCTATCTTCCATTGCCTTTGGTTGCGTCCTGATCGATTCTAAGGCGGGTGGAAAAACGAGCCAGTTCGCTCTGTAAAATGTCCTCATCGCAAATAGGAAAGCTAGGGAAGCTCACTTCGAGCCCCCAGAAGGTTTGCTGACCCAGAGCCACGCTACGAGGTCACAAAGGCCTGAAGAAGGATTGGATGAACGACAAATGTTCCGGATAGCCGCTATCGATGAAGATAGCACAATGTAATGCTCTCAGGACGCCGCTGATTGGGCCATTGTTGAAATGAAGGAGCATGTTTATGCAGCTACTAGGATGCTATCGATTGAAAGATAGAGTCAAATTAAATATGTTGGATTGGTGGCTAGAGCATGTTTGGAACTCGTGCCCTCGAAGCAGTTAAAAGAACGACCTTCCTTCACGAGAAAGGTCCTAATGAGTGTGGCACGCAGGAGACGATTACATTGAGAAGCTCGGGATGGAACTTATCCTGGTACTCGACCATGTCACGCAGTTTCCATACAGATCTTATGCTCAACCCTTGTGGCTACATTCATCCCTTAAATGTTCCATTGCCTTACCTTTCTACCGGTCCCTTCGATAGAAGTTAAGACCCGAGTCGAACAGTACGGATTATCTGCCTATCGTGGATCAGGATTTAGGAGGGCAACATCTACCAGGAATACCGGTCAGAAGAAACCTTCGAGAGTAGTTCTTGCGATGAGACAGACCAATCGTGGGCGGTTTGCTCGAAATACCTAATCGAAGAAACACCGAGCAAACACCGGAGGGGAGAACTGTCTCCTGGCGCTTACGGTCCGCTCCAATTGATCCTATTCGACATTGATAGTGCCTTGCTTATTTCTCCACACCAATAGGCGAGTTTGATTGACAAGTTATGCCATCGAAAGACTCCGATATATTTCTTCCACTTTTAACAGCGACTCGAGCTCTCAGAGACGAGCGAAGTTACGCCGACTCGGAAGCGCGCTTGAGAATTCGTTGGCTCAACGACGACTGATCTTCCACTGACGTGGAGCTCGAGAACTCGTTTATTCCAGTCTCTTAGAAGATTCGATTCCTATGCGTGCCATTTGCGCTCCCGTATCTATATTCTACCCACCAATATGTGAGATACTTCGGAGACGCTGCAATTGTCCCCGAGCACGTTCGGATGTATCTTAGGATGCCTTACCCATGAAGCAAGCCACCGACCACGAGACTAAAACTCGAGGGACGTGCGAGCCGTTTAGATACAGTTCATTCAGGAATTCGAGCCTGGGCGGTTCGATCCAGCTCATGAAAGTTCACCTTTGGGTTGGAGACAAGTCGAAACGCTTGCCAATGCCACAGAGGAACCTTTTGGAGCCTGCAGAGTAGGGCATGGCATTCTCTTCACACTGAAACATGTCCTGAGCAAGACACGGAAGTGATAACTCAATTCAGAGCGCCAAGAAATGGAATAACGATCATGTAATTTAGGAATTGCAAGGGATTCGGGTGAGCCAGGGTAACACTGACATGACAATCTGAAACGGGGACAAATTCTATTGGGGCTGCAGGGGGACCAACGACAAGGCAATACGTTACTGTCGATAAGAGAATGAGCTCCTGTGCCAACGGGCAACAAGGAGGTTCAGGACAGCTTTCCCGGAATTCGGAGAAGCGGATGTATACCATAGCTGTGTAAGCTTGTGGGCGCCTCGGTGGCTGTGATCAAAAAGTGACAAGCGAGGACGTAGACTACGAGTAACGGAAAGGGAACCAAAGGGTACAGAGGCTCGAATGACCCTACAGAGAGTGAAACTAACACGAACCCCTTCGTGTCCATGAAAAGAACCAGACCGAGTTCCCAGAATTTGGACGCATTTGAAACAAGGAAGGACGAGGCATGAGCTGAAGTGAATTTGAATGACAGCCAACTGAATGAACAGGCCCCGACTTGAGCACAGATCGTTTACTGTAGAAGGGTTCAATGACGATTGACCAGGCAAAAGCAACGATGTGGCGTTATTCCAGGGAGAGTTGAGATCATTGGCCGGTTTCTTCGCTCTCCTGTGTTTGTCGAGTTGTCAATGCAAGACAAACGGGTGTTCACAAGGGTCCTCTCGACGCACGACTGATGACCAACAACGTACATATTGCGAACGTGACCTTGCGAGGTATATGGTGAAAAGACCGTTGCCTGTTGGTAAAGACGTGGAGCATCTCATCTCTCGATATTAAATCTTAACTCACCGATTCATTGGGTAGTAGAAGGCTGACGCGTCTCACATGTCCACGTTTTGAATGGGGGATTCTATAGAGATCCGTCAGTATCGACGCATGCGAAAGACTCAAGCCAGCCCACTTGCCTGAGTAGGAAGTTTGAAGTAGTGAATATGCCCTTCGATCATCCAACTCTATGTGTTGTTGAACCCAGGAAAGACGATAGATTCAACGTGCAACCCTCGAGTTCTGGGTGAAGCCTGACCATTTCCGAATGCAGGGGATCACAAAAAAGACATCCGACCCAGCCAACATCAGCGGGATATGGCAAGTGTGGATAGAGCCGAAGAGCAAGATAAGGAAACTGCCGGACGGGACAAAGGCTCAGGGCTGATGACTTCATTAGACCTACTCAGCCGGTCGAGAAGATTAAGAACATCAAGCTGTAAATTAGATGGTCAGCACACAAGCTCGTTGTGTATTCGGGAGACCTACGATTGATAAGGAAAGATGACAAGACGAAGGACTCGTGCAATGCAATCCGCTCGACCATGTTCCCGATCCGGTTGCACTGCGTAGGTCCCAGGGACTATGCATTGAGGAAACAACGTTCGGGGGTCCAAAAGATCTGAGCATGCGGCAAGTTTGGTCACTGTCAGGCCAAAACATATCAGATACAGAGGCTCCAAGACACAGAGTATGTCAGGAATCTTACGTTCTCGGAATCGTCCATGCAGGGAGAGTGAACCGGCTATCCAAGCCCAGTACCGGCGAGGGACAAGGACCGGTGTACTTATTAGCCACAAATAGATAATCGGACCACTTGCACATCAAGTTCGTAGGTCAGTGATAATCTTTCAGGGTCACTTCGGGCCCAGCCTGCGTCGCATCGTGGTATCGGCGTGTTGCTATGGCGGAAGTCAAGGGTTAGGGTATCTCGTCAAGGGTCCTTTGCTCAGGGTTGACCGCCATCTGCTCCGGGTGGTGTGAAAGATCCATAAAAGGAGGTGGCTGGAACATATCCTGCCTGGCGCTTTAATTTCGCTTGCTTTAATTTAAGGTTCACGGTGGTGACGGACATTAAGGCTCCAGAGATATGCGGTCGTGATGCGTGCTGGAGACACAGGCAATCCGCTGTGTGAGAAAGAATAGGCAGGTCCCTTTGATTGTCAAGTGTAAACGATGCGCCTGGTTGACAAGAACAAAAGGCCAGTCTAGCAGACACCCTTCCGTATCTATTGAAGGGAACGCTGAAACTCTTCGGAATGGCGGGCCCGCAAACTACATCACGCATGAGGCACTGTGAGTTCCAGAACTGCCCCTCAGAACAGGCCCGAATTCCGAGTTCCCCAGAGCGGCTTTCATCATTGGAGACAGTGCAATATGACGCTGCAGGTGGGGTGGAGGCCAGAATCACCGTTTCACGAAAGCCATAGTACCCTCGGAATAGGAGAAAAGGGCCAGAGAGTCACATTCCCAGATACATAGTTTGGTCGCCGAGCACAACACAGTTCCAGCTGCACATGATTCAGCCCACCGCCTGTCGTCTGTCTTTAGTTTGCCGCTGACAGTGGACCAAGGAAAGCCGGTATTTCAGCCTAAGAGGCCGCAGGGCATGAGTGTGCTTTCTAGGTGGATGAGGGGGCACGAGGCAGAGGCGGATGACCGCACATTGGTCGAGAAAAACAAATGGCACCATTTTGCAGTGAACGTTCGGAAGACAAACGAAAACGCGCGGCGCGAGGCGTACCACGCTTTGATGTGACTTCCTGAAAAGGATATTCATCAGTTGTTGGGGGGCGCCTAAGACAGTGCTCACGAACCCCAATTAGCCTCGCGCTGGCGGGGGGAATATTCTTGGTTACAAAGAGAAGGAGGAGAGACAAACCGCGGTTACACTGGTTCAATAGCGGTTCAGTTTCTGCCAGTGAGGCAGATGCATGGCTTCCGGTGGGGTAAATTTGAACCGCCTTCCGTCGCCCAACTGTCAGATGACCCAGTGACAGACAAAGCAAGGCAAAACGGTGTGTATTCATAGACATCGTAAAATGGGGTTGGCTGTATGAGGCTGTTCTAAANGGGGGCCATGCAGTCGGACGGGGAAATCCCTGCCAACCTTTGCGCGGGGACCGCAAATAGGCCTTAAGGGCGCCTGACACTAGGACTCTGCGTAATAATCGGATTCACAAAATATCGTTCCCTGGCTCACCGAGCCTCGATGCAGTCACCGATCCCGTCGTTGAGATGATCTCTACTTTTTCCCAGTCGGTCCCTCGTTGAGGCTTCACCACATCATGCCTAAAAATGAATCAGCGGACTGCCACGCAAGAGAACATGAGGGTCCTCACTTGGAACGTAGATGCTTCAGTAGGTCATTCGACGAGTGAAGCTTACAAATAGGCATAGGTGGGCACCGCTTGCAGATCTTATTCATTGCTGGTACCAGCATATAGACGAAAGGCCTCCTCTGTCTGAACCTAGCAGACGGATAACGATTGTCGAAGCGGATGACATCTTGATGTGGAATCACATTCGAGATAGAATGGCTGGCAAGATAATAACTGAGAGCTTGGACAAGCAGAGGGGAAGAAAGAGAGCACATACCGTTGCTTGACATGTCGAATTGCAGCTGGAAGGGATGATCCTTCGTGTTCATGACGTGGACAATGGGCGCATCCCCAAAGGCCCGCAACTGGGAGATACGACAGCTTCTCGTGGTCTTTCACAAACTGAGTTGCTTCAACTCCCAAGCGCGCCCAGGAGACGTGTCGGTGTTCCTCGTCGTCCCCCTGCTGTAAAGCGTGCGTTATCTACACGATAATCAGCATTTTCCAATACCGATGCACTAAAAGGAGCGCCTCGTCTACTCACACATTCTGTCCACGTATACGCTTTTTTGCCATGAATACCTTTGCGGTGCGCAACAGAATGGCTACAGCTTTCACAAAAGAAGCGTAGGTTGAGTTCATCCATCTGCTGAGCCGTAGTCGTGTTCGGGTCGAGGCCCAGTCCCTCCATCAAAGCAACCACCACATCCCGTCCCCTTTTCGAGAATTCAAAAGCCAGGTGCCTGTTCGATTTGGGATGGCACATATGCGTAATACAATTGTCCCACCCACTGATAGCAGCTCCAGTACGCCATCGTTCGTCCAGAAGTTGGCATTGAGTACAAACAAGCACTTGCTTGGCAAGGTGGAGCTTCACTTCCCCTCCGTCCGGAACCTCCTCGTATTCGAGGCACAGTTTGGTCAGACTGGCTCGACGAGCCTTGATCCAGTCATTCGCCGTAGTACGGATAATGTCCTGAGCCTCGTTCTCGGGAAACTTCACAACGTAGTCAATGTCTTGACCTATGTAGAGCTGGAAGCGTAGGGCTTTCATAAGTTCGTCGGTCGGAGGGCATTGTAGCCATTCTCGAGGAGTCAGGCTGGACCGGTAAACGTCGCATAGGTATCTGACCTCCCACGCGCGGTTTATCTTCAGTCGTACCTGTGCACGACGGCGAACCGTCTCGATAAGGTACGGCTTGTGAAAGCGGAACTCTACTGCCAGTTAATACAGAGTATTGAAGTGTACGAAAAATCCCGTACCCTTTCGTGTCATCCGTTGAGTAGCTAGTGCCTGGAAACGGCGACGCCATTCACGTTCAGCTGAGGCATTGATATCCTCAGTGGAGTATCCTAGGTTCATGATACGTTCGCGACACCTGGCATCATCAATGAGAATTCCCCGAGGAGAGCGATTGATATACCTTTTTAGGCAAGCCTCAATACGCCGGCGGTGTTCTGTCTGCAACTCGGTCAGGATATCGACCACCCAATGCAAAGTGACCATCGTATGCTTCAGGAGATATCAGCAACCTGGAGAGTCGAAAAACTGGGTCTGGTGGTACCTCATTGGTACAAGTGATCTTTTCTATTCGTTCCTGCCTCCATTCGAGTAGTTCTTTGCGCTCGGCTTTGGCGGAGTCGCTGGTCTTTGCTTCAGCCTCCAGTTCGAGTTCCTTGATTACCAGCGGCGCACATTGTTGGACATGTTCACGCAGAAATCGCTTCTCTGCTCTTCTGTCGCCCGTGCGAGGACGTAATTGCAAAGTGACTTTGGGCCATGGTCATGAGCAAAGGTTTATTCATCACTTGGGAAACTTACCTAGTCTACAACGGCTTTGACAGACTGTTTTCAATTTCCTGTATATTCGTTTTGGTTCCGGATGTGACGAAAACATTTCGATAATATCTTGCTTTGAAAGAAAGTGTTTGTCCTAGATACGGTTTAACAGTCTGCTACAGACGAGGGGAATGTCGACGTACCGTACACGGATGACAGAAATGCTTGTATAGGGCTATGTCTGGCTGTGCACCGAATCGACCACAATCCTAGGAACGCATCAACTTGCCGTAAATGAAATTGACGGATTTAAATGGACTCACCTCACACCGCACAGGGCCGAACATAAGTGCGGCCCATTGAGGTTCCTTCAATGCCGGAGGACAGGGCGGAAACTGTCTGATTTGAGCAAAGGCTCTCCTCCATAGGCCAGAGGACGCGGGAGATGACAGTAGATGTTGATACGTCCGACAGGTTAACGACACATGGTACAAGTCAATGGCATGTGCATGAGAAAAAATCTGCAAGATTGCGTTTTAGGGAACCAGTTATCCAATAATGATAACGCTTGGGCGCTCACCTCAAATTTCAATTCAAGCGGTAGATCCGCAAACCGGTCCAAAGGGCCTTGGATAATGGGGGTATCTCGAGACGACATTCGAAGGCGTCGCAAGAGAAAGCCTTTCATAAAGTTAGCTGACGAGCCCTTCATTTACTTCAGCCCTCTCGAAATGCAACAAATGCGACGAACCTTGGAGTAAAGACCGTTTATATCCTTGCCAGTATGGCGCCAGCAACGACCACCTCGTCCACCATATATCCTCAAGGTCAGAGTCTTCTGCTTCAGCGAAAGGAAGCTTTCCCACTGGGGCGTCTTCTGGGCAGGCCGTTGTCTCTGCCATGGTGGACGGTCACGAGAGGATGGAGGGTCGAGGACTGGCCGCAGTGGCAACGGCGACGGAGCCATAGCAATCAGCGTCATTCGCTCCGCCGGGCCGCTCCAGCCGCCAACATGTCCATCCGTTCCCGGAACGCGTTCGCTGTCCCTTGCACCTCACCCTCATCATCGTCAGCCGCCCAAAGCCTCAATAACCTCAATATGAGCACCCTTCGACCATTCACAGCCTCTGATATGTTCAAGTTCAATAATATGTACGTCCAAAGCGAATATCTGCTGCACAATCATCCATTGACGAACGACCAGCAACTTGGATATCTGGACAGAAACCGTAGGACGACCCCTGATACAGAATCAGCCAGACTCACAGAAATAAATATAGTACGGAATTGGCTTCTATTTGAGCTATCTGGCACGATGGCCAGACCTGTGCAGCGTCCAGGAAGCCCCAAGTGGTCGCATGATGGGCTACGGTGCGCCTCACACATCCTCAATCCCATATCTACTCTGACATCCAAGCTTACAGTCATTGGGAAGGCCGAGGGATCAAACGCAGAATGGCACGGACACGTCACAGCCCTCACTGTAGCCCCAGAATACCGCAGATTAGGCCTCGCGCGCAAGATGATGGTACTCCTCGAAACCGTATCGGACGAGGTCTACAAGGGCTTCTTCGTCGACCTATACGTCCGATGCGCAAATAATATCGCGATAAACATGTACGAAGGGTTCGGCTACAGTGTCTATCGACGAGTACGAGAGTACTACGGAAGCCTTGGTGCTGGAAAGGGAGGAAGAGACGAGGAAGATGCCTTCGGTGAGATTCTCGCTCACTACAATCCAGAATGCAACTCAAGTTTTTCTTCCTTTTTCTAGATATGCGAAAACCGCTATCAAAGGATAGCGCACGACGGTCAATTCGACCAAACGGGCGGGATATGATTGTCTCTGCGCACGACGTATCATAATGCATGCGATCTCTAAAAGTACAACATCGAACTATTCGATTAGATTGCTCTACAGATTAATAACACATACTACACCCCCCACTCAGAGCATCAATGGCGGCGGATCGAGTTCTGCGGCTTGAGGCAGCAAAGCGAGCTGCTCGTCATAGAACCCGTTCAATAACCTAGCGTCCTGGCAGAAAGCATTCAAACTGTGTCGAATATCCTCTGCAGTAGTTGCTGGCTTATTTTCCTTGTTCTTCATCGCCACACCCATCCTCCCTGGTCCCATCAATCGATTGGTCAAGAACAAGAATCCTTGTGATCCATCGAGCACCTGAACGAAAGCCACCCCCGACCGATGCACGAATTGCGAATAGTGGAATGGGGATCGCCTGTAAGAATAGAAGACATCGACTTGATCAGGGTAGAGATCCTGAGCCTCCACATCCACGATAAACCCAAACTTGTGCAAGAGTTTATACTCAAAGTAGTATCTGGCGGAACGAGTTTCGGGCTGGACTCGTTTCTCCAAGTCGGGTACGATGGGAGGTGGCACAGCGAATTTGATGGGGAAGCACGACTGGAAAGCGTTGCGTTCACGAATATCGCTGATTTGCATCACGTATGCTTCGACCAATCTCAACCCGTACATATCGATGGTTCGATTCCATTGCTTGAGCTGGTCCTCGATGCACCGTGCTGTCGTTCCTATCCACTGCAATTCGAAATGGAAAACCGTTGCAGGGTTGTGGAATAGATCGTGGTGGAGGATAACGCATTCCGCTTGCTCGCTCCTCTGAACGTCCTCTTTAAATCATAGCCCGAAACATGAAGAGGGGACATCACACACCTTGTTTGGATCGACATCGATAACCATGGTCTGACTGAGGATCAACCTCTTTTTCTTGGACAACGACGGCCTCGGACGAGCGACGGCGGAAGGGTATCCACCCCGAGGCTCAGGTTCGGGCTTCTTGAACCACCCTCGGTTCAGAACATTGGGCGTCATAGGAAGCGAGTATTCGCCCTTGAGACGATAGTAATAATGCCTAGCAAGCCCAAGTAAGCAGCCACACATGGTATAGGAATCTGAGAAAAATGGCTTACCCGTCCAAGAAACCATGATTCCCCTTACAATGCTCAAACAAACCCTGCTGAAACAGCTTCACCCCCCACTCACTGCCCTGCGCCCTCGACGAAACGTCCCTGAACTCTCTCAACAACCAATCCACAAAATCAGCTCCAATAAACGAATTGGCGTATTGCGCCCGATGCCAATGGTAGTGCTTGATCAACACTCCATCCTCCTCTCGCATCAACTTTGCAATCTGCGCCAACGACAAATCTGCTATATCACGATCACTCTTTGGTTTTTTGCGCATCGGGCCCAAAGCGTGAATTTGGTCCAACTGCTCGACGAGGGAGTCGTCCAGGACTGATATAGCTGGATCGAGGGTGGTGGGTAGGAACCGGACAGGTGGGGCGGGGTTGTTTATTTTCTCCTCTGGTGGTTGCCAGCGCAGTTTGGTGAACTGTTCTCCGAGTTTCTCGATACCAAGAATACGGATTTCTTCCTCGTTCAGAGCTTCACCTTCGGGTCCGGTTGAGAGAGTTGGAGCTCCGGTTGGAATCACGATGAATCTCGTGCGCCAGTATCGAAGGGAGTCGTGAAGCTGGTGTTCGTATCCTGCTACCAGCATATCGAGCCTGTTGAAAATGTTAAGACATAAGGACTTGGAGAGCTCAGAAGGTCACTCACCGATTCCATTGGTAGTTCTCGAAACCATGGGGCTCACATTTTGTCGACAACTCAGTGTACCCAACTACCATCCCCCACGTCAGACGATCACTAAACCGTAAGAAAGCAAAGTGACGCACCTCCAAGCTTCGGCCAAATCAGACACTGATACGTAAACGGCACATTCTTGCCCAGTCTCCTGACATACCGCTTCACCTGAATCATCTCCCCATTAAACGAGATCCTATGAATCTCATTCGTCATACTCAAAAACACCGTTTCATCCGTCGACTTCAACACATCCGAAGCTCCAATCGCCCTGGGCAACACCGTCTCTTCGGACGTCATAAACGAAGTAGTCCTCCTCAACGGCACCCTACTATGGTCCTCTTGATGCTGAAGCGGTTCCTTGGATTGGGAATGGGGCTTCAAAATGAACTGGAAGCCCTGTGCGAGTCGAACAGCCGCCATGCCCCTCATAACCACCAACGCAAACGCTCCACGCAAATCGTCTGGCGTTCCTTTCTGACCCAACTGAGGCTGTCGGACGAGGAAAGACTTCATCTCTTTAGGATCGACGTAGATATCCCACGACGAAACGTCATAACACGTTTCTAGTTCCGCGTTCGAAGGGAAATAGTCAACCGTCAGAGGTAGGCATCCAGGAGTAACGAGTGCGTCCCACTTGACATCGTGTTTCTTCAACGCCTTTGGAAGGATATGTTGCCATCTTCTCGCCATGGACGATTGCAAATACGATACAGGCCTGGAATTCTGTGAGGGATTGGATGGGTTCGAGTATGAGCCCGGAGAGGATGATGGGAACGATTGTGCGAGGGCATTGGTGACACTTCGCCGTTTTCCTGCCAGGATATCGTCGCGAGGAGGGGTATTGATAGGTGATCTGCGGGGGAACGAAGCTCTTGCAGGGGCAATCAAGGCATCGTCATCGTACCGCAGGCTTGACCTATTCCCTGGTGTCCCTTTGATAGCCACGGCTTGAGCCGCCATTCCAGCTCTGGGCGTAGGCAAAGGCATCTTGATGGGCGCAGAAGGTGTTAAGGGAATGTTGACAGGAGCTGGAGGTGTAGGTGAAGGTACGGGTGGTGATGGAGCTGGTTGGGTATGTAGCTGTGGTGGGGCATTCGTCGCAGATGCACCCGAAGCTATCACTTGAGATGTCTGGGGCTCACTTATCCCACTTCTGAAAGGATTGAATAACCAGTTAGGCGTCAATTTGGAGGCAAGAGTGTTCTTTGTCCCTGCTGAAGCATTGATGCGTGCAAGCTTCGCAGAAGCTGTTGACTTCTCAGAATGGACGGAATGTATGGAGGATTGGGAGGGGGATATGCTGAGATGAGGTACCACAGGGGACGCCAACGACGAGTTGCGGGGACCATCGTCTGGAAGGTCTTTGATGATGCGACGAGGGCTTTCTTCGATAGTCTGGATCCGAGCACTCGAAATGGGATTCCGCACGGAATTGCGCTTCTCTCGAGCGAAGGAAGGCCCCGACGCGAGTATTAATGGCGTTTGCACACCGTGAATCGGAGGCTTGGCCGACTTGTCCGCGAATATGTCGTTATCGAATCTCTCAGCGTCCTCTTTGGTCAAATCTCCAGACACTAAAGGCGCTTGTTGCTTCTCAGGTAGGAATGGAACTTCAATGCTCGACAATACATCGTGCTCGAGCAAGCCTAGCATTTGAATCTCGTGCATCTTCGCTCGGCCGATGAACCTATGAAGCAAAATTGAGACAGAGCAAGTGGAAAGCTGAGAACCAAAACACACCTATCCTGGCGAAAGGGTAGATCTTTCTGCTTATCCCAAAATGTGGTCGATAGCCAAAAGGGTTCCCACCAAAACGTCTTCTTCTTGCTAGGATCGACGCCAGTATCCTCGCACCACAACACATCGTTCGCGAGAGGGTCATCACCTTCCGCCTTGCTGCTGGGCTCTACTCCTTGGAAGCTGAATATAGGGCTCTGATGCAGAGGCTGCTTGGTCAGAAGGACAAGATTGAGAACGATGCCTTGGTCCAGCATGCGGGTCGTCGTAAGCCGGAGCAGCGGCTTCGAGACTCGGAAGTATCCCGGGCCTGGAGAGATGAGGATGGTAGTTGCTCCGGTGAGCGAAAGCGACCGGTCGATGTAATGCGTTTCCGTAGGGCTCAGAGCGAGATTGAGGGCTTCGAGGATTGGTCCGTCGTGGGCGTACGAAAGTTGCCCAACTAGTCGCACATGTGAAGGTATTCCGATCTTGTTATCAAGCGAGGCACGATGGTAGTGGTGGGTCAGGAGGATGTCGCGTTGGAAGTCCCAGAAGGAGTTCTTGAGGGCGACGAGGGTGGGCTTCCATTCGTGGTTGACTTCAAGATCTGTGACAACCTTGTAAAAGTCCTTGTACCAGTTCCCTCGCTCGTCGCGCCGCAGAGGACCCGCTGCGTAGTCGATTTCGGATTCCTCGTAGAAGACGCGGGAGATGAGGACGAGGTGGACAGTGTGATTGGTCCCAGCTTTCTTCCATTTCGCAAACAGGTCTGGGAGGAAGGAGTGGACGATCTTCTCATAATAGCGCTCTCCGTCTCCCGAGAACTCCCAGAGCTCCTTGCAGACTTGAATGAAGATGGTGACTTTGGCAGATAGGGACCGGTAGATGGCTTTCGTAGCTGGGGCCACCACCGCTGACGAAACCTAACCAAGTTCTTAGCTAGGCGTGTATTAGACAAGAAGAGTCTCACCTGTCTTCCAGCGATATGGACACGCTGAATCTTGGCCATGATCCCTCCAACGAATGTTATCTCTTGGTTCGCGTACACGCATTGGCCCACAAGGTGGTCACCGAGTCTCCACATATCATTTCGCCCAAGGTACTGGTCTTGAAAGACTAATTCAATGTGGTCCGCCGAGTTATCCGCTTTTTCGACCTGCTAAACTTCAGAAAATAGGCTCCGACCCCAGATGGCTGCGCTCACCTTGGTGACTACGACTTCCTCGTTCGTTCTGATATCCAGAGCATCTGCTATTGGCTTCGGAATGGATATCTAGACGAGAATTAGCCAGCGAAACGCTACCATCGCATAGAGACTGACCTGAAGTTGAATTCGGTGGCCCTCGTCCCTTGGTACAAAAAAGAGGAATCCATGTTCAGACTTTGAGGTGGTTATGCTCAGCAAGTCCCCTTCTGCGACTCCAGGCCAGTAGTAGTGATTGAATAGTATATTCTGGGACTCCTTCACTTCGTGAACCCAAGCATTCAGGGCCTTCGAATTGCCAACTTTGAGCGGTGGTGGAGGCGGGGGAAGGGTTGCCAAAGGTCGGACCACGGATTGAGAGGTATTGGTATTTGAGCGACGCCGGCTATATTGCGAGTGGACCGACTCTGCCCTGGAGTTCGTCATCTATCGGCGTTGCATGTGCGTCGTGCTCGACGACGACGAGGTTGAATGAGAGCGCAAGTAGGCTCCAAGGTCCGGGAGCAGATAGGTTACCGAGATTCTCACGATCTTATGTATGGATCTCGCGTCGTACGCGTCTGTACCTTTCAGTTTCACAAAAAATCCAATAAATTATTTTAAATAAACTAGCAGTGTCCCCAGGAATGCATAAAACGTAAGAAGAAAAACTCTGAAAGAGAAATTACAGGAGAACGTCATGAAGCGCTAGCTCTGGCTCTGGATCTTCCCAAGAGTCGGTGACAAGCTTAATCCCAACACTGTTCGTAATGTCCTTCCATGGAACCTCAGAGTCCCCAATCGCAAGCGCAACATAGTCGGCGACTTTAACGAACTCCGTCTCGAACCCACCGGTCTTCACGTCCGAAGAAGGCTTCAGTGTGCCCGTCCAGCTCAAATACTCTGGAGTCACACAAGCGTCCCCGAGACCGCAGCGGCAAGTGTCCATGACAGGCGGGACAGACTCCATCTCGCCGTACGCAAGGACGATGTTCTTCAGGGCCTTTTTCTTCTTGATCTCGACCCTTATTTGGCGTACGATGTACACTCTCAAACCTTTCGGTTCACATTTTTGGAGACATGAGATCGTCTTGCCATTGACAAGCGATAGCGGCCTGCTCGGAGATATAGGTGAAGTGGGAGGGGATTCGGGCTGGTTAGTCGAAAGAAGCGCACGTAAGGACTCTCGTCTCCCTGAAGCCTCGACGTGGAAGGGGATAGGATCGGTGAGTGGGTAGACACGGGCTGCTGGGACGAAGAGCTAAAGATGGACATGGAAAGAGTTTTGTCACCCTGCGATACAGACCGGAGGCAGATACTCACATTGCTGAACACAGGCTCGAGGTGAGGTTGTGGCTCAACAGGGACGATGCTTGTCACCTGGTACCACTCGTTCGGCAGTTGCTTGATATTCGCAATGCAGCCTGGCAACGTTGTCGTTGGATCAGTGCTCCTCGACCGAGGTAAATAATCAAAGGACAGGAATAGACTATGCACACAGCCCCGTTAACACACATGCTGAGAATCAAGGGTCGCAGAAACACTCACTGCTCCGTCTTTTCGAAACTGAAGCGATTCTTTGGAGTTTTGGTGACCGTCACCCGAATGCGATATGAGCTCCTGATGCTATTAAAAGCACCTCCCAGATTCTGCTCTTGGAAAGAGGGTGGAAGTGAATAGGTAGCGTCTCCACTTTGATACGATCCGGGTAAGGAGAACGCAAACTCAACCTGTTCAGGACAGGAGTCGCTGGGCGAAGTTCTCTTCCACAGGGTCGAAGAAGAATTAACAAGCGTCGTCACTTTTGAAATGCCCTCGGCCATCATAATATCAAGTTTTCCCTCCACCTGCACAAAAAAGCCCACGAGTGAGCAGGTGACGAAGAGAGGGCAAGAAAGTGTGGCGTACCAGGATATCAACCTGGCTAACTCGACACGCATTTTCAAAGGTAACGAACCCGGAGATCACTTCGTCGCGTCCATACCATGGTGTACGAACGTTGGGCTCCTGACCACGCAAGACGATTGTAGCCTTGGCGAATTGCTTCACAAACGTAGATGCCGGGTTCCTGGGGCGGAATCGACCGCCTGCGGCATAGTGCAGGCTCGTCTCTCCACAGGCAGGATGATCGGAATAACTGGGAGCAGGAGGGGAGGGTGTATACGGCGGTAAAGTATGGGTCAGAGCATTGAGCACGCAGGAGCAAAGCTCGGAGTCGGATTCACGGTCAACGACTGCTGGGGCAACTGCCATGGTAATAGGGGATATGAGTACCGTTCGGGTCGGGAAGCAAGACTGAGGGAAAGCAGACATACGATACCTTTCTTTAAATCAGGTCTTTACGCGACCATGACTCGATCTCGACCCAGGAGCGGATGAACGTGCCTGGCTGACGAAGCAGAATACAACGAGGAAGGACAAGTCGAAGGAACGTATTGTTGATCTTTCGCGAGGTGCTTTTTGTGGAACCATCAATGTCACCACCCCAAAATGTATCATGACCTCATTTCCCATCTGTTACTGTGTTGCTCTGGAAAAATTTGCTAGAAATCGCCATCGCTGCGAGGTATGGCGGATGGCAGGGCGACGGCAGTCTCGTTACTCCCACTGATGGCCGCCGACTGCAGTTCCAGCTAGAGTCATGTCTGTGTATCCATATGTACGTTCGGAAACACGACGGAAAGAGTCTCACAAATACGTGTCGAAACGTGCAGAACCAACACTGAAAGGCGGAGTAAAACCCATGGCTTTCGTCGGCCGAAGGTTAGATGACTCCAAGATCCGGTGAAGCGAGTGTCGCGGAAAGCCGCTTGAGCGCTCGAAAATAAGTTTGTCAGGCAGACAGCAAATCAAAGGGCCTCGAAACTAGTAGATCGCAGAAACGTCACCGTACACCGTAGTAAACATCGGAAAGAAAGGAGCGCCCGTCCGATCAGCACTACCGGCTCCACTGTTCACCCCTCTCTTTCTGCCTTTTCTGCTCTCGCCCTTTCCGGTATACCTCCCGTTCTACCATCTTTTTACCCAAGGTCTCTATCCGCCTCTGCTTGCCGACTTGCCCCTGAGCTCTTGACGATTTGTCGTTCTCCTCTTCCATCTCTTCTGCTTCGTCCTCCGGCTCACTTTCATCCGAGGCGTCCTGTTTGCGTTTCCTCTTGTTGTGGCTAGTTTCGCTCTTGCCAGCGCCCGGAGCGATGTTGAGGTTCACTCTTGGAGGAACGGAGAATCCGAACGACTTTCCGACCTTCACCAAATCAAGCTTATTCACGTCGAAGATCTTCTTTAACGAATACGATGCGTAGGCTTGGAGATACGAGCGGAAACCATTTTTCGCTGACTGGTGGAGGAAGTAATTCTTTTGGAGGAGTTTTTCGAGCTAAAAGTGCGGACTGTTGAGCTTCGAGCCATAATCTCACTAGGGAATGAAAAACTGACCTGGGTCTGAATATTGGCTATCCGTTCAGCGGGGAAGCTGTACTCATTGAGCGGGACCTTCGCTTCCTTCAAGTAACGAAGGAAACCCAGTTCGCTCTCGAGAAGGAACAGCAAACTCTTTCCGACCTTCCCAGCACGAGCTGTTCGTCCGACACGGTGGATATAATCACGGGGGTCATCAGGTGGGTCGTATTGCACGATCCAGTCCACCCGGGGGATATCCAAGCCTCTTGCTGCTACATCCGTGCAAAGTAGGATGCCAGTTTCGGCGTTGATGAATTCGAAAAAGGTGTTGGTCCGTTTTTGTTGCTTTTGTTTTCCCTGCATGCATCCCGTTAGAAGGTAATTCATAGTGGGGGATGAGGTAGACATACGTGAAGGTCCAGAACAGGCACGTCGATATAGTTGAGTAATTCGGAATAATATTTGACGGAATTGCAACTCGAAAAGAAGACGATCACTTTTTTCTTCATGTTCTTTTTGAGGAAGGTATAGAGGAGGCGGAAACGCGTGTCGGAGGCGCAAACAACATAGCCTTGAGTAAGCGTTGAAACAGTGCTCGTGGACTCTTCCTTATCGACGTCGATAAAGATGGGACCCGGGCGAAGGGATATCCGAGCAAGATCGGTAACTTTTGTGGTTTGGGTAGCTGAGTACAGCATGGTCTGTCGATTTTCTGCTGCGTCGTCAGCCTGGCATAAACCTACGCCATATTTGAAACACGCACCACTCGGCAAAAGCGAGATAATCCTTTTCATTTCCTCCTCAAATCCAATTTCCAGAATCCGGTCAGCTTCGTCGATCACGAGGGCCTTGAGGTTCCGGTATACGAACCCCTTGGCGTTCTAGAGATAGCCGCAGTTAGTCGCAATGCAAGCCCTTTCGAAAGTTCGAACAAACGCACCTGTAGATGATCCAATAGCCGTCCAGGCGTCGCAACAAGCAAATTCACACCCTTCGCTAGCTTATCCTGTTCCGCCTTGAGGTTCGCTCCCCCAATCACAACGCCGAAAGTTTGAGAATGATATGCCATAAGGTCTTTGGCTACGCCGAAAATTTGAAGTGCTAACTCGCGGGTAGGGGTGATAATGATAATACCAGTGCCTGTAACGTCCTTTTCAGTAACTCGTCAGGTTAATTGGAAGATGGGAGCGCACCATTCAGTGGTTTGAACTTTAGCCTATGCAGCAACTCGATAGCAGGTATCAAGAACGCCAGAGTCTTTCCTGAGCCCGTCCGTGCAGCACCCAGAACATCCTTTCCCGCAAGAAGGACAGGTATAGATTTCTCTTGAATTTGGGTCATCGTCGTGAAACCCATCTCTTCCAGTGCTCTAACTGTAGGTTGCGAGAGGTCCAGAGCTGAGAATGGTGTCCGTTCTGGCTTTGACTCTCCATTTGATTTGCTAGACGTCGCCTTGCTCGTGGAAGCAGAAGCTGGTGGCATTTTTTGAAGTGAAATGTTATAGAAGTTCAAATCAGGATCAGAATACCACTTTTTTTCCTAATCATTACTGGTGGATGACTAACATATTCTCACGGACAGTTCTTCAACGCCACCCGCGCCCACAACGTCGACGCGTTGTCCTCCGACGGCCATGACGGTCGCGACGTCTCTGGCAAATTACAGTAAGTGTTCTCAGGCCAATATGTGGTATTGGATCTAAATAAATGAGAAAAGTAGGAAATTTCAGGAAGGTGGTTTGAGTGATTCGCACGTATAAAGCCCTTGGTATCTGGATGAGGCGCCTCGCGGGGAATAAGGTTCTGGCTTCGACTTGGGTTGACTGCCAACTGTCGTTATATCAATATCAGCCAGAGTTCTCGTGGTGGTCATTCGGACGCTGCCAACTCTTTCACCGTTTGCTTACCCATTGGGTCGTACAACAAAAGGAGCGCTTTAGTCGGCCCACTCCTCTATCCGAAGGTTAGACGCCTGCATTTAAACCTATTTTCCGCTTGCGGAAATACTAGTGTGACGGCAGAAATATGTACAACTACGTCGACGGTTTCTAGCCGAGAGTATCCCATTCCGGGTGGAGATCTTGTGGGCGGTGAGAGTACTTTCCTCAATGTCAAGGTACAACTTCAACTCATTGAGTCGGCCAACAGGTCGTGACTAGTAGACTTTGAGCTTCGCGCTCTGGAGCCAGATGTTGGGCATGCACGTTGAGAGCCCCACAACATGAGCCCTCTCAATCGAAGAGAACAGGTGGCTAGAAAAGCACTATCAACGCGTCAGTGCTGTCAACATCCGGGGCATTTTACAACCCTACTCCAACGCATGGTGCCGGTTTCCTTCAATCCCAAACCCTCGCAGCATTTCGATCGTTTTTCATTACGAGCCATAGATTCGGAAAACGACGAACACCGTATCGCTGGTAAGTTCAGTCAGCTTATATTGACTGACAGGCTGATCGATGACACTCAGAACGCCCATCTTGAGGCCGGGCTCTGTGAATGGCGGCCATGGGGGGTCAACCTCAACGGGGAAAACGGGGAATGTGAGTAGCTATACCTCAACGTTCGACTCTGTGAAACGGTCTTGATTTATGTGTCCTGTTTCATCGTGTGGATTTTTCCTCTACTCAGGAGGAACGCGCTTTCACTAACGTCACCAGTCGTTGTCATCATTTCATCTGACCATGCTGCGGGCTAGAAGTTCCTGCATTTGTACTTATAACTCTCGTCAGCCGAACTACCGTGCAACATGCATTTCCTACTGAGTATCCTTTCGATTGGCGTCTATTCTTGCCTTTATATCACGGCCAGGAGCCCTTAGAACCCGCTTACATCCCATCGATAAACTCCACTATGGACCCTGACGCCGACAGTGCAGCGGTAGGCCGTTGATATTCCCCTCCTCTGATCGACTAATATAGTCATACAGTATGCCAACGACGAGAGCAATGCGGAGAAAGGCCCTCACAACAACGCGAAGCAACGCCCCCTAAACCAAAACAACGCCAAGAACGGCCCCTCAAATAAGAACGAACCCCCCCTCGACTTCAGAAAAGATGCCCACGTTTGGTACTTGTATTTGGAAGACGCGGAACGGGAGGCGAGTGAAAAGGCCGATCAGTGGAAAACTGGATTGGATTCCCTTCTAATCTTCGTAAGCCCACAACACTCAGAGTAGTAAGCTGTCTTCTTAACATTGTACAGGCCGGTTTATTCGGTGGAATTGTGTCTTCCTTCCTTCTCGATGCTAGGAAAGATCTTCAAGTTGACTCTGAACAGAACCTCCTCAGCGATATTCGGCAGACCCTGCTGAGTGGCTCTATTAACCAAGCATCCGCTGTCTCAACCGCAACGGAATGGGTCAACGGCTTGTGGATTCTCAGCCTCTATATCACCCTATTCAGCGCGATAACAGGGGTTTTGGCAAAGGCCTGGCTTGCAAGCTATGCTTCGGCTGCCAAGCGACGGGAAGCTGAAGACGCGTATAATCGATATCAACTCGACAAGCAAACAGATCAGTGGTGCCTCAAGGAAGCCATCACCTTGGTACCACTGCTTCTTCAAGGTGCGACGTTCCTCTTTTTGGCTGGTTTGGTGATTCGCGGGTATGGCGATAGCCCTATTCTCAGCGTCGTCCTTGTTGCTTTCTGTGCATCAGGAGGATGTCTTTATCTCCTGATGACCGTTTTACCGTTGATGTCACCGACCTCACCCTTCAACACCCCCCTAACCGACTTCCTCCGATGGCTCAAAAGAATGTGGACGGCGCTGTGGGGCTGGAAACCGTCCGAACCCGGTGGCAATATGGGACCAGATGCAGGGATGAACCATGGCCTTGCGAAAATCTTGTACGAAAAGGCGATCCTGTCCCCGAAAGCATCACATGTAAATGCTGCAATTGCGGAGATTGCACTGCCCTCCTTCCAGGAACGCTGGATCCAATATCTTTTCCAGACTGATACGCCTCAGATACTTTTGTCGTATTTTGCCCAATGTGCGACCAGCAGAACCCACGACGACGCAGTACAGCACGACGCATTTCTCGGCAATTGCTTGCTTGCCCTGCTTCGATTTGTCAAATGCGCTGAAGAAAGGATGGCGTCCAGCAGCGGCCAGGCCCACATGGCCGATATCATGCAAAGTAATGCCGCCCTCGCAGCTCACCTTCGCGAATCTTTCTGCGAGCCAGGAAACCCACTTCATCGGTGGAACAGTCTTCCTGAAGCCTTTAGGCCTTTGCTATTCAGCCTCCGAACACAGGTGTTGAGCCAGTTGCAGTCGCTGGATCAGTCTCACGTCGACTCAGAGCTCGACGTCGATTTCGGGGATTTCAATGCGAACGAGTTGGCGGACCAGCCTTGGTATATGGCATGGCAAGACATTGCTTCGAATCATCGAATCCACTTCACGCTTGCTGCTACCCGAGGCGTGCTTCACGGTCAGAGGAACACGAAAGTCGTTAGTTCCATGGCCCTGAGTCTTTGCCTAGCAAGGGGTAAGTTCACAATATTCTCATCTTACCGTACCGAGGCAGTAACATTGTCGCAGCGGCACATACCGCCATTGACACTAGCTTTGTCAGTGAATGGGTTGGCTTCACAAACACGGAGAAGGCGCGTCAAGGCATCACCAAGCTGACTTCGAGATATCTAGTGAACCTCTATGGGGCTGTTGGTAAGCACGCAGCCAAGCTTCTTGATAACTTTGTCGTTGATCTATCACTTCGAAGCATCAAGTTGGGAAGATATGGTGGTCGATGCACTTACCGTGGCTACGAGCGATATCCCGTCGGCTTCTGATATTGTTGCAGGCGCAGAACCCTCCGACCCTCACCAGCCTTCGAGTGTGCGCGTCCTGCAAAGCCTGATTTCGGTCCTTCCTCTTCGACACCTTCCATTACGTGTACGTGCTCATGCAGTCAAGATGTTGGAGTATGTCTCTTTTCCAGGTGGTGAGACTTTCTCGTCTGCTTTTAAACCCAACTCGGTTCTATTGAATCCCGTGGCCCACAGGGGAATTGAGTGAAGCCATTCAAGCGCGCCAATCTCTAGACTCTCCGAATAGTGAAGTTGATTCAATTATGCCTCCAGTAAATTTGACCGCAAGCACAGACGATCCGCTCATGAAATCCGTGTACTTCATGATTGACACCATCGCCTCGTTGATTGTAAGCGAGCCTGAGGGAGATTTACGGGACTCTGCTATCAAGATATTGGAAAACATGATAACTTCTAACAGTGGGTGCATCTTTTCAAGCCGAAGCCAATTACTTATTGTATCTTCTTGCCAGGGACATTGAAACGAAGGATATCCACCAGCCTCTCCTCGAGCGTTGAATCTGGCTTGAAGGAATTTGAGCCCCAAACCCGCATGCGTACCATTGGTTTGTTGAGAACACTCTACAACCTGAGGTGTACGTTGCTTCAAAGCAGTCTGGCATCCGAACGCGGCTTACTATCAATCGACTCATAGCCCCTGAATCTCCGTTGTATGAGTGCATTCACCGAGTGATTCCTAGTATGGTTGAGGTGGCAATGAAAGCAACTTCAGACGAGGTTGGCGAGCTTGCTTTGAATATGATACGGGATCTTTGGGCCATAGGTAAGGGCACCACTCTACTTTTCAAGAACTCGCGTCGACTGATCCAAATCACTGCTTTCCGATTATAGTCGAATGCCAAGCGGAAATAAAGAAAACAATCACAGAATGCCTGGACGCAAGACTGGATAATGAAGACACGGACAGCCAGCGGGAAGTACTGTCGCTTTTTTCTGAACTTCTGAGGTGCAGCAACTCTGAATTTCACGACATATCGGATCGAGATCACCCAGAATGGGCAGCTTTCCTATTTCCTTGGAGTACATCGGCTCAGTTTCTCAAGGATGTTATCAATGTATCCCTCCCCAAGATCGTTAAGCTAGCGATCCATGATGAAGATATGATCTCCCGTCGGACAGCTGAACAGTTCCTCAAGCGGCTTGGACAAGGGGGTGAGTTAGTGGTTACTACAATCGCATATTCGGCCCGCAGAGCTGATTCGGCTTAGAACATCTGAGCCGATCCCTGACGTTCGACGGGCTGAGATGGTTGGAGAAAGCCTCACTGTCCACCCGGTGGCGGGTACGCCAGAGTGCAGTCCTTGTGTTGAACATATTTGAAAAGCAATGTAGGCATCACCGCATGGTTTACGAGCACATGTGTATTGATCGGTTATACTCTAGTGGATATTAACACACCGTTGCTCAAGAAAATGGTGGAATTGGCTGCTCTAGATGATGATGATGATGTTCGTTTGGCTTCTATCCGACTCCTTTCAACCATCTGTCAAGGTCGCCATTTAAACGGTACGTTGTTAATCGCCGCGCTACCGATGAGCGCCTGCAGACTGAACCGCTCTCCTAGCCGAGTCCGTCGATACTATGAGGACTACGATTCTGTCAGCCCGAGAGTCCATTGTCCATCACTGGTATGACCCTCCCAACTGCGCCTCTTGGATCCCGTTCATCGGTGAGATGGCGAGACATGGTGAAGTTTCACGTGTATCTCAAAATTACAGAGGATATCCAGCTCATTTGTTTCAGTCTACTTCCCAGAAGCGATTCCAATCATGCTTGAGCTCTGGGAGGAAGCCACCGTCCATGAAGACGATGCTACTCAAAATGTTGAAAAGTCGCTGATCTCTGCGCTGGCTTCAGAGGAATTATCCGGCGGTGAGTAACCATTTTCGCATCTCGAATAAATCACATAAACAGATGTCTGAATGAATCTTCAGACCCAAAATATCGGGCCTGCTTAGCGGAAGCCATCCCGAGCGATCTTTCAGTAGCACTGAACTCTTATGGCCGAACCAGTGACTGGTTACGCGTCGCAAAATGGGCGAGAATACTGATATCACTCGCAGAGAATCGTAAGATTGGTCCTTGATACATTATGTGGGTACTCAACGTCACGGTTCCCAGCAAATTTCAAGGAAGTCGTCAACCACGTCCTTGAAAAAGTCGCAAATCAAATCAGATACGACATTGAGGCGAATCCAAGTGATGATATCACCGAAGAGGACCTGGAATATCTGCGCGGCTCCAAAATATCGACGCATCTACGTCAGTCGCTATCGGAGGTCGACTGGGATGATCGCATTACCTGGGCCAAACTTCTGGCCATGTTTGGACGTTATTGTGGGTGTCGTTTCTCCGTCAGAATGAGAAAATGCTTACACCACGGGCCGCAGTACCACTTGAATTTCCCAACACAACGCTCATAATTGCCGAGTTAGCAATCCACGATCCAGACGATGACGTTCAATCAGCGTGTTTCGAAGCGTTGCTCCCACTCATGGATCAAGGTAATTCGCCGTTAATCTCTGACCATAGCACGAATGAAATTTGCCTACCATCAGTGGATGCCCGGAATCTAATCAAGGACAATATCATCGGCGCTTCCAACGTTCTTCTTGGGTGTATGGACTGGAGAATTCGCTCGGGCGTAGTCAAGGTGCTACAAAGCCTTGGACGTTCGAAAGACTGTATGTCCTAGTCATTGTTTGAACTGATTTCTCAAGAGAGGTTTACCTAACAAGATGTTATTAGTTCAACTTCCTGGACACATTTTAGAACGGCTGAAGGCCATGGCATTGTCAGATGACGACGACGACGTCCAGTCCGAAGCAATAAGCGCGCTGTCAATTCTGCTTGAAACATCAAATGGTGCATAATTCAGTCTAGACCTCATTCTCCAAATCTCATCGCTTCCCGCTTACAACAGAAGGGTACCAGAAAGCCATCGCCCCGCTAATTACCAAGCACCTTGAATTTGGTGTCCAGACTGAAGAGAGGAAAGTTCGGTCCGCGTGGGTAAAGCTTGCAAGCTCCCATGATGGTAAGGGGACAATTGCTGGGTGTATTGCCTTTGATAATTGATTTGCTTGTCGTGCAGCACATTTCCCGGCGGTTCAAAAAATCATTGACGCTGCAATCCAGGGGAAGCATTCCGATTTGATAAGCGAGGCAACAGGAGCTCTTCAACAAGTTCTTAAAGACGGTGCGCTTCTCCCATCTCACTCGACTCATACAATGTCAGAACTGTTACTTGGATTAGCGAAATTGCGAGGAGCAATGGCAACAAAACTTAGCAAATCGTTAGATTCGTCACTCAAGGACCCAAACTTTCAAGAACAGGCTAAGCTGCTCCTGGATGTTCTCACAACACCGCAGTCCACATCGAAAGGCCGGTCTTGCTCTGCATCGAGGTTTGTGTCACTGACCGTTGCCGTTGAAATGTACAGATTCCAGTGAGCGACACCAGCTATGGATTCGAATCGTCATCCTACTGAGTCAAGACGGTAACTCTACTTTACTTGCTTGTTAAAATACTCTACGGCTAATCCTGGCGTGTGCTGCTATGGTTAAGCCGAATTCCAGGCCTTGCAAAAGATAATTGAACAGGGGATCAAGGAGGCTGCATGCGCTGCTCACTTCCCATCACTGGACACTGGCGTCTTATTTCAAAATGGTACGTCTTTGCCGGATGCCTTCGCAATGTGCCGGATCTTAAACCCAGTCTTTAGTCAAGCTTCCCAAGCACTTGAAAGACATTCTATCTCATGCCTTTGTGCGCTCGTTGAGAGACGACACGAAGAAGAATACCCGCCCAGCAGTGGTCGATCTATTCGGTCGCTTGATTGGTTGCATGCCTGGTCAGCAAACCAAGTATGATAGCCTCCTAGGAAAAGATAGTACGTAGATAACACATGAGAGGCGGATCCCTTTGCTTAACGAATCTGGCCTCCAACAGACGATGCTCAGATTATTTCGCTTCTAGGAAAAATTTCCATCGATGACGACGATAGTCAACTGAGAAGAACCATACTTCAGCTACTAAAGTCAGCCTTCCTGAATTGCGGTGCGTATCCATCATTCATGGTGCTGACCCCTGACGATGTGCTTACTATTCATTGACCTCCACGCGCGCTGTTGAAAGACAGATTCCAGGATTTGATCAAAAGCTCACTCTCGGATTTAATAGAAAGATCACTCCAAATACGAGAGCCTCCCAACATCAGAGTGAATGTCGTTCAAGCCATTGATTATTTGACTGGCGATAGCAGTGGTACGATCTCGGATTGCTTCTTCACTCTCCATGTCGCTGACATCTCCGGACAGATAAATTTCACGATGTCATTTCACTGTCCATCCAACACCTGTTGAAACTAGGCCTGGCTGACGACAGCAATGAAAGACTTCGAACCAGCATCAGACAAATATTCCTCAATAACTTTGTAATCCTCACAGGACAAAGTACGTTGTACCAGTTCCATCTGTGACCCCTGCCTAAACACACCGAGAACAGCAAAACTTCATCGGGATATCTTCGCTGGAATACCACTCGTTATACCAGCACTTTCGGTTGGCGGCAGAGAGGCAGTCTTAGAACTCGCCGATAAGCGTAGGTCTTGTTTTCGGCATCTCGTTCTTACAGTCATTGACTTACGTGGCCGCTGTAGTCGTCATACCGGACGAGACAGCAGCTTCAGTCGCTCACACCTTGATCCCAGTACTCCGAAGCACCTCCAGTTCGTGGGTAGCGCGCACAACTGCAATCGAGCTGCTGTCCAAATTACATGCAAAGCATAGTAAGTCCTACCTTATAACGGTGTATTCATTCATTGACTGCGTGCGTTATATAGGGAAAACATCTCCTCGACTAATTGAGCAAGCCATTCCCGAAATCATCGCTCTGGCTCTGGACGATAAAGACCCAAGTCTTGAGCTTCGGATTACTGCAATTTGCTTGCTTTCCTACCTCTTAGCGTCCCCAGCAGGTGTGTCGATCCGATTGTGACCCACGGTGCTGGAGGTATTAATGGTAGCGTGAAGATGACACTGGAGGCGTTTACCTCAATGCTGCTGCGGGTGTGCAGAGCGAAATCAAGCATCATGCGATGAAATTCATCACCCTACTTCAAGACGAACGTCTCAGACCTTCAGTCGTGGACTTGCTCTCGGCAGCGTCAGCCGATGAGCGGAGTCCAAGTATGTCTTCCTAGGAGACCTCGCGATGACTTTAACTGACTTTCTGTATTACCTCAGTCCGGCGAAAATTATCCATGAGCATCCTTGCTTCGGTACTAGGGCAGAAAACATCGGCTTCGGCGGGCCCTTATATGATATTGCTGGCCCGCTTGATTTCAGATGGTATGTGGGGTTCATGTTGACGCATATTTTTAATGGGTCGTCTTGACATAACTGGGTTATAGGGCGCTTCCGCGAAGAGCCCACCGACACCGTCATGCTGTTTGTTGCATCGGCCCTCGTGACAAAATCGCATCTCGCTCCTTATCGGTTTGAGATCCTCACAGCACTCTGGTGTCGCTATAAGCTGCGTAATATTCCAGGGACAGCTTTCCAGCAGAAGGACTTGCTCGACTGGTTCGCCTTTGGATTGTTTGGACGGCACACCACCGTTAGCGAGGTCAAGACCTGGCGTGAGGGATGTGAAAAGTGGCTCGGAGATGGAGGATCATCTGAGCACCCTGAAGCACACACCATGCACCATACCCGAGATTTGACAAGGGCTTGAATCTTGAATAGCGGTAGTTTTTTTTTGTAAGATCCGCACTCCTGTATTCTTGAGCCGAGCATACCAATTGGCCAAAAAATGATCACACGCACGAGAAGTCGTTCGAAGAAAGCTGCAACAATGTGTATCAGGAAACTCTATGGTGCACTTGAAGATGACGTCGGGCGTCAACTTTCCACTTCCTCACTCCAGTAAATCATAAATGAGTTAAGGATTGACCTAATTTTCTAGCTCTGTGCACCAAATACGAGAGCGCTCATTGACAATGCTTTTTTCACGTCTCCACTGCTCTCCTACGATCTTTTCGGCTTACTCCTCGGAATTTCGAATTCAGTCAAATGCTGTCGAGCGCAGAATGAATCTTGGATTAAACAAGGCTACTCCCGAGAGAGAGAAACAGACAACAAGAGAATTCGGGTGGCGATGGCATGGTACGTGCGATGAGGTCAATACTGGGACGAAGCTGTGTAAAACAGAGGCCTACCTGCGCCGCTGAGACGGATGAGCGACCGCTCCACAGCTCGATCCAGTATACCACACGGTACCGCGGTTAAATTCAAGTCAAAGAACAGATATTTTACTGTTAACGTTGATCCCCATGAGACTCTGCCGGAGCCTGCGCCCCAATCAACGATCTTACACACCACTTCACCCTCTTCCTCGTCGAGATCCTTAGAGTCTTCATCGCTTAGCGTGTCCTGGGGAAAATCCTCACTATTTTTGCCAGAAAGTTCCAAACGTCCCAAATTGTTGTATTCTTTTTTTTCGTGCTCGCAGCACACCACCTTCCCTCGGACAGGGTTGGCCACACACCCGTGGCACCAGTCAAATGGTCCCTCACCACGGTTCCATCCCTAATATCCCACAGCTCCAAATTCCCGTTCAACCTCTCAAACCTTTGAATTCACCATGCTGGGTGCAGACGACCACCCGTAAGAGCGGCTAGAGTGTGCTGCAACTGGTCAGTGTCGGAATTCCAAACTTTTAGAGTCGCATCGGCGGCGGCAGAAGCAAGATGCGAGGGCGATAATCCAATTAGACCAGCAAGAGACGTATGGCTGGTCAACGTATGTTTGCAGTCGCCTTGAGATCCCGGTACACAAACCTTTGGCGTTCTAGAGGTGGCCGTAGTTAGTCGCAATTCAAAATCTTTCGACAGCTCGTTGCAACAAGCAAATTTACACCCTTCGACAGCCTATCCTGCTCCGCCTTCAGGTTCGCCCCCCTGATCATAATACCGAAGGTCTGAGAATGGTGTGCTATAAGGTCTTTAGTTACGCCTAAGACTTACCGTGCCAACTAGTGGGTAGGTGTGATAATGATGGGACTAGTGCCTCTAATATCCTTTTCAGTATACATTTAGGTCAATTGATAGATGCAGACGTACCGTTCATTAGCCTCGATAGCGAGTACTAAGAAAGCCAGAGTCCTTCGCAGACCCGTGCGTGCAGCACCCAGGACGGTTTTCTCACCCAAGGAAGAAAGGAACAGGTTTCTCTTGAATCTGTGTCACGGTCATCGAGACTAAATTTCTTCTAGTGCTGTGGCAGTAGGTTGCGGGAGATCCAGGGTTGAAAAAGATGACCGTTCTGGATTTGAGCCATTTCCTTTGCTTGAAGCCGCCTTGCTCGTGGAAGTGGAAGCCTCTACTGTGAAGTGAAAGGGTCGAGATTCGGACTATCCAGCGAGCACCGATGGCATTGATGACGCGATCTGTTGACTAAAGGATGGTCTTCTGGCCGTGGTTTTTATGCATCGTGCGCCGATGCCAAGTCTGCTCCTTCTTTCCCGTTCGTTGAGATTCAGTAACACATATCGAGCTGAGACTACTCACTGTATTGTGCCAGGGACGTCGAGACTGAGTGGAACACGCCATCATAAAGTAGCCGTGAGACCGCATTTGTCATATGCACACCGACGCCCATGGCCTCTGAGGGCTCCCTATTATCTCCAGCAAGTTCACTTAATACCTCTGTCGATGTGCGCCTCAATCATCGAGCCCCAATGGAATAAAGCTGGGAGGAGCCACCCAACTACCTCGCAAAAGTCGGTTCAAGCAGCTGGAAGACTACACATCGTGTAAAGCTTGGAGAGAATTCTCTTTATCTCGATCTCCAATTTGGAATCTGAGGGCGATCTTGTGAGCAGTGGAGTTTGGATTCTCTCGAAAAAATGATTTACGGTATCAGCAGGTCATGGGGCACTTCACGGGCTTATAAAGCTCTGGGATGGTACCGCGCTGGATCTCTGAGTTTTTCTCAGATTTCTCAGTTGACGAGAATGGGAAAGTGCAGATTCTCCTCATACCCTTACAAATAACATCAACGTCGGCAGTGTTGACTCCCCGGGAACTT
>SDEE01000306.1:0-56505 GCA_004126415.1 Candolleomyces aberdarensis
ATCATGATGATTGGACATTTGGTAGGAGTTCTCAGCCTTCGCTGAGGGCGGTAGATATAGTATGTTCGTTCGAACAGGCATGAAGGGTGGATTGATGCTTGTTTGTACTTAACGGTGGGTATGGATCCAAGAATTGTGGGAACAAGTTACTGAGTAAAGTATAAATGCTGAGGTAAGCGTTAAGTGGGGGGGGCTACTAAAGACCCGCTACTAAAGTAGCGGGCATTACGTCATATTCACACGGCGCAGTCTGCTTGACTCGGGAACGACAACCAGTTCATGGAATTTACCAACAACGAGGATGCCTCAACTATGAAATCAATTCCTTCTCTACCGTCGAACTGTCGAGCGGCCTTCAATTCCCGCCAATCTCAGGCATCAGTGTCCTCAATCTACAGAACAACGTCAACGTTGAACGTCCGGCGCTGCTTATGACAGCCTATGATGGGCTATGTCTGGGCATTTAATCTGGGGACAAGGACACGTTCCGAAGGCCACTTTAGTGGTACCTTTGAGCTTGGATAGGCTTTGATTAAGTGGGTATGCTTGATGGAGGGCCGACCCAATATCGAAGGCCATCTTCCAGTCCAGTCCAAGACGGGGCAGTTCATCCCCGATTTTTTGTAAATCTGAAGTAGGACCAGCCAGCNTTTTTTTCTCTTCAGCTTCCTTCTAGACCGTAGACGTGCGTACTAGCAGCATAGCACGCATGCGATGATTGCCTGATGCCGTCAGTCAGCAGTGCGAGCGTCCATCACATGTTCGAGCTGCTTCTGAATGGCGATCACGATGGGTACTATAAGGACATAGAGAGTACATATATCTACCTGTTCAGTGGTCCTGACATAGGTTTGCCTGACCTAGTCACAGGCCCACTGCAGCTGGCTTGCAACCGTGGGCACACGCTACCGCCATGTCGTCGAGTACGACCGTGACAGACAGCTACTTCTGGAGGGTGCTGGACGGTCTACCTGATAATGATCTGGTGCTCGACATGGTGCTTGGTATCATCCTTTCTGTATCAACAGGTCAGTTATTCTCGGCGACCATGAATCGAAATTCCGAGACACCTCATCTCTTTTTCTCGCAGTGATTTTAGCTACAACGTCTTACCGAATGATGAGGCTGGTCCTCCTCCAAAAGGCTTGCGATATGGATCCTCCAAGCTCGATCAGCGCTCCCATGGCCTCAGTCAAGGGCAGCGGCCGTCGACCTAGTCTCTACGTGATGGCCAGCTTCGTCATGTTCTTCCTTTTCTTGGCCGCGACCATTGTATACTGGACGAAAGCCTTCCTTTCCATGAAAGAGACGCTTTGTCTACTACGACATCTCCCCTTTGATCAGGACATTGCAAGTATCGCGTTGCAGCATGATTCGGAGGAAACACGACTCGTCGTTTCTGGGTGCAGGACTGCCCTTTGGAACGGCAAAATTATCAACGACCTCGATAACGCTCTATGTTTGGCTTTCGCGATCCTGGCACAGCTGTTTTTGTTCATTGCAGATGGTCTTCTGGTGCGTCGACTTCACTCATCACCTTTCATAACAACGGTACATCTAACATGTCTTTAGGTATACCGATGCTATCAAATTTTCGTCAACGTGCGAACGGTCTACATACCCGTCGTAGTGATTTACGTCGTCTATTTCGGTAGGCGCAGCACGCCCATCGCACAATCATATCCCTAACATCCATCTCGGTGACTCCGGTCATCCATTTTGCAGGTGTCTCGATGCTCCAGCTCTATCCACCCATGAAGGCGACAAGCGAAGTGGTAAACCTCAAATCAGGCCCTTTTTACGCTGTATGGCTCGCCACCTCGATTGCGATTAACATCGTCGTCACAGCGGCCATCACTACCCGAATCTTACTGGTACGCCGGAGTTGTGCAAAGGCTGGCGCATGCGTGGTGGGAGGTGAGGACCTTGCAACCCCGCAAGATTCTCTATACAAGAAAATCGCCATCTTGCTTGTGGAATCTGCGCTGTTCCCTGCTGTGTTTGGGCTCGCGATGACGGTGGCGTATTATGCTCCGCCGGTGACGCCGAGGTCAAATATCATTGCGTTTCGGATATTTGATTTTCTTTGGCTTGGCACGAGTGTGAGTTCCTATTACTTACCCGAGCTCATGATATTTATATGCCCCACTCAAGGCCCTGGCTCCTCAACTCATTGCTATACAAACACTAAAACGTCGAGGCGCTGCCAGAGGATGCTCGGGATTCGATTGCGTTCGGGATCACGATTCTCCATTGGACGCTCTTCAGTTCAAGAATTCACAGAAGGACTCTTTCGCTTAGGGTTGACCATGGACGGTCGGAAAGTAGATAATTTGTCATCTGCCAGATCACACTTTGTAGTTCTAGATCCTGCAGATCTTTTTCTCTCCTTTCATGTTCCCTGGCTACTACTCAGGGGAGCCCGAATTATTGCGCCAGAGTCGCGTGATCTCAAGGTTGAGTTGTAGGTAGCCAATAGCTTGCCGTGGTCGCCTATCAGCTATCAACCATCAAAGACAAGGTATAAAAGGCTCTGGGTTAAGTATTTCCATTAAGTTCCGCATCTCCTCCTTCAGGGTCCGCCGCAATGACAGAAGGATCATCAACGTCCAGCGGCACTTCCTGTCTGCCCCTCTCCTTCCCCCAAGAGCTCATCGACAGCATCATTGACGAATCCCAAGACGATGAACAAAGTTTGAGGGTGTTCTCTCTAGTCGATAGGAGGTGGTACAACCGCACCAGGGATCACCTTTTCCACTCCATCGGATTGCATGATCCAACTACGAGATTCCGTGGTCAAAAACAGCGAGAACAGGACGCAGAGGCACCCTGCCACCGGCTTCTCTAAATCCTTGAATCAAGGCCACTCCTGCGCCATTCGATCAAAGAGTTCAGCATCGTCTCAGAGACAGATCCACAGACTGGGCTATGTGGATGGAGCCAGCCTTGCCCTACTGTCATCAACATCCTTCCCCTACTCCCCGCCGTCCGCAGCTTCATCCTCGTGGATTGCTCGTATTTCCTTCGCCTTGCAAACCTCCACCCAGCTTTGAGGCACGCGGTGTTTGATTTCATGTCGCGGCCTACTGTCAACGCTATTTGGCTCCGAGATATCGCCGACGTCGATATTCTCCCCATTGTACAAAAATCGCATCTCAAAACGCTGTATCTTGGGAATGTCCACTTTGGAACCGAGTTCGACCCTCCCCTGCCGCCCAGTGTTCATAATGAGGCGGCCTCCGCTCAAGATTCATCTTGCTTCCAAAGCTCCGAGCTGGTTTCTGCTACCGGTTCAGCCTTCCTACAGATTTTGGATATATGGGGCTCCGGAGATGTTTACAAGAACATTTTACAGCTTACTGGCAATCCGGATACTCGCATCTCGCTCACACGCCTAAGGGAACTTCGGATGGGCGTATTATTTTTCGACGAAGTAATGGAAGATGCGTGGAGCAGGTTTCTCGACACATGTGCTGAGCACGTCGAGAAATACGTTGTCTACGATGGCGGCCGTCCCAGGACGGTTAATCTTCCTGAAGATGTGGATCCCTTTCATCGTTCCGTCTTCGCCTTTACACGATTCCCCCAATTGAAGGATCTCCAGATTGTCATCCCCACTCGCTACTTCCAGTGGTTTGACGAGCACGATGTCACCCCTATTCTTCTCGAAGAACTCGAGCAGCTGTCTCAATCAACTCGCCCTTCATCATCCTGCTTTCTGGAAACATTGAAGATCGAATTTACTCTCTACAACTCGATGTGCGAATGGGTCGGCGAACCTGTCGGTTTTTCAGGTATTGTTAGCAGATTTTCGAAAGACGAGACGCTGTGGAAGGGGCTGGACAGGGTATTGGGGAGCGAGAGCGGTTCACTTTCCGCCTTGAAAGACGTGCATATCACTCTTGACCTCATCTCCAGCGACCCTACTGTCGAAGAAGAGGTCTGGGAGAGAGCCAAGGGCGCTATTTTGGATCGTATGCCAAATGTCGGGAATCGAATTAACCTTCGGGCGCTTTTTTAAATTTGGTAAGTTTCCCTTCTTCGGCTTTCCACGGGTTTGTTCGTAATGGCACTCACTTCGACGCAGCTTACACTATGCTATCAAACCATACTACAGAACAATAGTCTCAATAGTATAATGCTGTCCAAGAGTCGTGCTTGGAAAGGCAGTGCCAGAACTTCGGTATCATCTTGTTACTACTCCTCGCACCGCCAAATCGATACTTGGATCTTCCTGAGAGTGGTCCCAGACCCACGGGTACTGAGAATATTATACTGAAGTGTGATTTTAAGTGGCAGCAAGCCATTACAGCTTTTCTTGTGCCATCATGGACTCCCCACTTGAACTTTGTTAGGCGGTGCGAGCATGCCTTCCAACCCTCCGCAGCTACTAAAAACCCCGGCCTCGACAGCTTTGATGCTTCTGGGCGCCCACGGACTCGCACCAACTTTATACCACTCATCAGCTCGACGACTTCCCAATCATGTAAGCTCCGCGCATTATGGAATATTATGGCTTAAATGCAGTCAAGTTGAACTTGGAACAAACTGTCGGTATTAGCGCACCTCACTCCCTCATCATGTCTCTGTCTCTGTTCTTCTGGTCGTGGAATACCCACACCAGCTGGTTGGATTTCATGTATAGCGACAATCCGGGGGGCTTTATTTTGAAAGACCTCGGTATCAGCGCTCTCTTTCTGATGCTGGCAGGTCAGTATCACCAGACAGGGCCTCGGGTCCTGGTGAATGTTGGACTAATGATCTCTAATAATGGCCTTCCTGACAGTGGCAGTAATGGGCACATCGATTGCGATAACCACAACCCATCTTCGCCGACGACGTTTCAAGCCGGACAGAACCCCAGCTCAGAAACGGAAGGGTAGGCCTAGTGTTTTTGTGGCTGCTAGTGCACTACTGTCCCTTTTATTCATTGCCGGAGCCGCGCTTTACGCTGCGAAGACATGCCATACCTTAAAAGAGGCGCTATGTGCAACGCAACGACACATAGATCAAGGAATGCTTTCTCTGGCTCTGAAGTGTAGAAATCTTGAACAAGGAGGATTCATTAACGACACAGTGGAACGAAAGCTTTCTTTGGCTTTCGCTCTGGTGGCTCAGGTAGTACTCTTAATTGCGAACGCTGTCCTGGTAAGCGTTTTCGAATCCCTTCATCGGGAGGAATATATTTGTTAAGCGAGATTTGCCAGATTTACCAATGCTTCCTCTTCTCCAACATATACGTGGTCGCCGCCATAGCCTACGTTACTTGGATAGGTGAGCCTGTGATATCTCGCGGAAATATTCCAATTCAGCCTGACTCTCTACATTTTTCGATGTTTCAAAGTGATATCATTCCTCGAGATACACCAAACTGTACGCATCGAATTCCCACTTGGACCGGGAGCAGACTTCCCCTTCTCCCTCTCCGATTTGACACGGCATAAAGGCCACTTGCTCAATGCGTGGTTTGCAATATCGGTTCTGATCAACGTACTGGTGACCGCCACCGTCGCAGTGAAACGGATTCTCAAACTTCGCAACGCGAGCGGAGAAAATGGGCTCGATGACGTCTCTCGGCCGTCATTGGCTAGAATCCTCCTGGTGGAGGCTGCGCTCCCTCCAGCTGTCTGCGTCTTTGCAGTTGCTATCGCGTACGCTGCGCAAAGTAGCGAGTACGATCTGTCTGCGATGCTAGCGTGTAGGATTTTTGCCGCTCTTTGGCTTGCATCCAGCGTACGTTTTATTCCCTCGATTAGATGGCGGTCGCTGATTGTGGTGCTCAATGATGTAGGTCTGGCAGTCCACTTACTTGCCATCCAGTCGTTGCGCGACCGGCATGCAACTCACGATGATGGNTCAAACATAGTAGAGAACAGTCCGTTGAATGTGGTTTCTTTTCAACGTCTTTGGTTATGCTCCCTTCATGACACGTACGATCCAGATCAATTAAATGGCGTTCGATGTTCAATTTCTACAATTCTACATCAATTATAACAGCCTATAACTTAAATGTCTACCTGTGAACCTCGAGATATGCCCTTATGCGCCGAGATAGTCAAAGCACATGACAATCTGGATGCACTCCTTCTGAGGCCCCTCGAAGTCGATGTTCCGAAGGTAGCGTCTCTCGCCATTGATTGCTTGGATACCCCACGAAAAGGGAGGTTTTCAGTACCCAAACTTCGACAGCTTCCAAATAAGACCCGTGGTCTGAGTTTCGGAGGTACTGACGTGAAGTTCTCTCCACCCAGCAGCGCCGTCAGACGTATACCCTCTAATCTGGGTCTCAATCAACCCATTTTGCATGATATCCTCAGTCCAACCCTTGACTGAGAGCTCCGAGAGGCCCTCGTTATCACCCATTACCCTTCGCTTTGCATTAAAAAGCTGAGGACCAGAATGCATGTCGCTGCACTTCCTCTCGATACCGTCGAGAGTGCGTTCTTCCCGGGTGCCAGGTATGCCACCTGTGAGGTGGTTCTCGATATCGAGGTGCTCGACGCCCGAGTCGTCGGTGTAGTGCTTGAAGGTGAGGTTATGGTACCCATGGCGATAGCTTCGCGCTGGAGCCAAGTCGATGTCGGCATCGCTCGGCGCCGTTGCTCTCAGGTCGCAACTTGAACAATTCCGCCGATACTCGAATCTCTCGTCAGTCGAAGCCTTCGACGAGTTTCCAGGGCGCTAGGAAATCACATACCAGCTGTATATCATTCTTTGACTGTAACAGGTGAATGGCCTACACCTGACGGATGAACCAATGATTGAAGGCTCCGCTGTCGAAAAATACGGTATCTCTATTACCCTTCAAGAAGGGAAAAATCCTTCGCGCACATTCTCGGTCAGTACTGACTCCTGCCTGGAAAATTCAAGGTTTTGGTTAACGCGGTACAGGCCGATGGCGCTGCAGCGCTAACTCTCCTCTCTTACTTTCACTCGATCATGTCAGAAATGAGCATTCTTGATAGCAAAGCATGGATCATGTGTTCCTCTGTTGCTTGTCCCCGGTGCTTTCCCAACTCTTGCTAACAGTGTTCGACATACCCTACACATTTAATTCTCGTTTTGTATGTTAGCATCTGGTTATACGGCCGTTCTCAAAGCCTTTAGCGACTTAGGCCTACTACTCGGTGAGGCCTGAGTCAAAACTCGGTGGCTGGGTTTGATTCTCGCTCGCGCTCAAAAAACTGGGAAGTTCACAGATAATTTTCTTCTCGTCCTACAATTCATTACGTAGGTGCGCTCATGTACTTATCGTAAATTAATACTGAACAGGCTATCAAAGCCAATTCCTCATCCTCCGTTCTTCCTAAGTAGTCGTCGTCAAGGTGTATTTTTCTCGCTTTCCTGACTTCAAAATTCTATAACTGAGAACAAAGACGGTGCGATGAGGGGTGTGAACCCTCAGGTATCCTGTGTTGGTATCATAGATCCTAAGGTTGTCGGGCATCTTATAGTAGGTGCTGCCGTCTCTAGGGAAAGGCGAGGAGAGATTTGAGTAAGGCGAACAAGAAAAGTTTAATGAGGACGTACAAATTATGATAATGGTAACCAACTCCTTCCGGAGTGACAAAACGGCACCAATGATTTCCCTAGAAGGTTGCTTGTGTTATCCTCCAAAGAAAGACGACATTGACCAAGACTTAAAAATTTATTTATGCCAGAGGCAACGCATATTGGCTCCTCGTTTGGGAGCCCGGTAGCAATATCAACGTACCCTAGGTGATTACATTGACATGTCGTGTCCCCGCTTGAATGTAGACGGCTTGAAAACAGTGGAATCGAGGACGAAGGCAAGATCATCGTAGGTGCAAAACTGTGATAGATGCTGAGTTCAGAAGCTCTCCGCACACATCTTGAGGGTACTTACGTGTGTTTGCGATATTTGCGAGGTGCTTGAGGTAGGTGGAAAGAATGAGGACGAACGGGCGGTCTCTACGACTTACTATATACCTCTTTGAATAAGCGCCATGACTCCGTGAATGTATATACACCCAGCAATCAGGCCGCACGTACTACACGTGTGGGCTGTCCTTGCTTTGCTTGAATACTTAAATATAGGCTGGCAGTCATGCTATTCAAAAGGGCAGTGGCCTACACTTCAAGGCATTAGATCGTGGCGGCCTTGAGGCTCTTATCACGGTCGATGCCCCTCTTCCGCAAGGAATCGATTTGAGTTCCATCATACTACCACGCTGAGAGTTCCGTATGAAGTATAGTATTGAGAAGTTAAATCGGGCATTTATTAAAATCTATTGCTCCTACTCCACATATATGTATCTCAACTCATAGTCTGACCGTTCACCTGACTCCAGCATCCCGTATCCGAAAACAAAGACAGTGCGGCAGGGAGAATGATACCGTATGTATCCCCTATAGCTATCATAAATCCTCGTCTTGTCGGGAAATTTGTAGTAAATGCTACCATTTCTATAAATGCAGCCGTCAAGTTAGACTGAAATAGTCCATGCTGATTTTGAGCGCGGCTAGTGTAACAACAGATTTAACTTACTGGTTGTGGTAGTGGTATCCGCCTCCCTGCTCAGTCACGAACTTGCAGTAGTGGTTGCCCTATACAAAAGCCTGTATTAATTTTTGTGGAGGATAGGAGTGAAAGAGGTGGGGATTACTTGCGTGTTAAAAGCATTGCGAATGCAGATCGGTTCACAGCTCGGCAAACCGTCGAAAATATCAGAGAACTCGGAATGGTCGCAATGGCATGACGGCCTATGCCACATGATGTTTGTAAGGTGGATAGATAGGCTCGAACTGAAAGAGCTCGTTTCTCGTAAGTCAAGGTTGAATCGCCACAGAAATTCGGCAGCTCGCACAGGAGGATTACAGTGGGAATTCACTGAGAGCTCGGCAAATGCGTGAGTTTGAGGACTATGTGGAAGGATGGAGGAGTTCAAAGGGCTTTCATGGCCCAATTTATAGGAACCACCGGCCTACAGGGACTGGTCATGATCCGGGCGAGTGTGCCTAGACAACGGATAAGCTATCGCCGGGACGGCCAAAGCAAGTTTTTGATATTGAGCTCCTCACCCGATCCCACCGTGCACGTCTCAGAGCGGAAGTCGAAAGCTAATGGATTTTTATCCAACTTTCTCTTAGACCTCTGTCTTTTGGAGTCGTTTTTTTYGCGCAAAAAGACCCTTGTTCAACTCGACAACTCGACATGTAGTCTGAGTTCGCATCAGTCGGCTGATCTGCAATCATGCGAGAATTGATCTCAGCCTTGCGCCGCCATCACGCCATCGTGGTTGCAATGTTCACCCGTTTTTCACTTTCTCCTCATCCTGCTTCATTCCGCAGTACTTCACTCTCTGCGCACGTCCGATATTTGCACAAAGAGTCTCTTCAAAACCTAGAAAAAAGCGAATACAAGTATGCGCTCTTCCAATTACCGCTCCTGCCATCCAAAAGGTAGCTGAATGACTATTAGTTTCTCCATGACCGCTGAGGTGGTCCAATCGTTGAACTACTCCTCTAGAAAAACGGTACAGCCCGGTATTATCTCGGCTTTCCCGCACCAGCACTTTGGCAGCCTTTCCCGTCCGACTATCGCGCAATATTTCGAGTTTTGACCGTGCTCTTATTCTGTGTTCCTCGTGCTCCCCTGAACAGAATCGGGATCGGTTCGACCGCTCTGCATTTCGAGTCTTTTCGGGTGCCAAGAGCTGCGCACTGCTCTGGGCAACAAACTATCTCGATAGCGATAGCATGAAGTTCTAAACCTCTTACCCTTATCTTTACAATTCACTCAAGGTTGACATTCGGGGAGATTTATCCAAAACTGGTATTCCAAAATGAAAGGTGTACGTTATGTACTTGGACATGTGGCGCCGATAAATGACTAGGCATGACTATCGCAACAGCATTCGGGTAATACGGTCAGACGATACTCGGACGGCAATCTCAGTGACTCACCCTCAGATTGACGCTCAACTTCCCCTCAAGATCTGACCACTGGGGGAGGTGTACCGAGCGTACCCAGCCCTGGTTTCAAAGTGTCGAGAGCCATCGCAATTCTGGTAGTAAACGCTGCCATTTCTAGAGCCCGATGTTCAAATAATCGAGGTCTCGAGTTTAGGGTCTTGATGCGGACGACTTACCGGTTGTAATAATGGTAGCCGGTGCTACCGTTCTGGTTTCTGAACGAGCACCAGTGGTTCCCCTTGCATGGCCGACGTGAGATGACAGAATGGAGAGATCGAAGCAGGAGCAACATACTCTCAGGTTCGTACCACTCCCTGTACAGACGGGGAATGGGCTAGCGGTGGAGGGATCCGAGGGGTGGTTATGTTCGCAGTGACAATCCATGCTTATGTGGACGTTTGAGAAAGCATTTGTCTGGGTCGATGTTGGCTTAAATACACATGAATAGACGTCTGCCAGACCTTTGACACCGTTGGCATCTAATGAGGTCATCTCTCTATTCGGTAAGATCTGAGAGGATCTGAGCTTTAAAGGCGCCTGAGGAAGAACGCTGGCGTCAATGTGCGCCAATTCCGTCTCACGAGCCTGAGCTCAACCTATGGCGTGCCCAGCACGAAGGAGCTACGCGTGCCAATTGCGACGCTCACATGTCTGCATGGAATTTCTTATCATTGTACATGGATATCTACAACATCGACAAACGTGATGCCGATGAAACATTGCCTTCAAGGCGGATCTTGAAAAGTTTGAGCTCGTTAGGGCTTGTGCTCAAGCTCAAGACCTCTTGGAGGAGCTCTGGCCGCTGGAAGACGTGTATCGAGAGTAGCCGTCGCCGCTGTTGTAGTACTTGGAGCCATCGAAGTTCTGATAGTAATAGCTTCCATCGCTGAAAGGGATCCAGGTTGATATTAGTGCGGTCCGGACGGCGTGGCATCACGAACCAGGACATACGAGTTAGAGTAGTGGTACCCGCTGCTTCCGCTGTCGCTGACGCGAGAGCACCAGTGGTTTCCCTACATAGTTGCGTCGCGKTCAGAATACGAACAGATGAAAGGCGTGGTCGATAATGAGACATACACTGCTGTTGGTACCAGTACCGGAGTAGGTGTATCCGTTACCGTTGGAAGATCCGGAGTTGGTGTTGCTGGACATATCTGCTGTTTGTTGGGTATCAATGGTGGTGGGTCGAGTTGAAGAAAGGGCGGTCGAGCTGGAACCGTTTAAATACCAGGAATCGGCTCACCTGACCTCCGTGTGCTCATCGTCTAGCCCTTCGCGACGCGATTTGTGACTCAGCAGATACCGATTTAGGAATATAAAACCCTTGGTATGCACTCTTCCGTCGCCATTTGAGTCTTCGAGATCACAATCATTGTTCATATAGCCGCTGCAAGGCACCAGAATGCCCTTCTCGTCACACTTCTCTCACTTGCCAGGAACCCTACGACGAATAGCGCGTATGGTAGGATCGCAGATCCAAGGAACGGGAGGAAATAACGTCGACAGACGTGTAGTCTTTACCTAAAACAGTTTCCTACAGTTTCGCGAGCTTGAAATTGCGACTATCATCTTTCCTTCCTCAAACGAGGGTGGGAGCCTGATCAGCGCCGAAGCAAGGGGCGAATAGCCTGCGGATGTCATCACGCAAGCCATAGTTTAACCACGGTTCTCCGGAGAGACTGGGACGATTTTTTGTATCTCTGTAGACAAAGATGTGCTATTGGAACGGCCCCACTCCCCAAGGGGGACCTATAGCTGGTATGTCGACATTTCGAGAACACTCTGCCCCTGACCCAATCGAATCCCAATCAATGCCATTGGGTCCGTCATATCGAAGTGAGTGCACATGTGTTCTACGTTTTTGATCCAATATCAATGGACCCCTTGGAATCGATCTAATCAAGTTAGATTTCCACTCTGATCCGGACCACCTTCTGAAGGAAGAGTGGGAGAAGATATCGACGATGACCCGGGATGGAAGCTCTGAGAAGCCTAGACAGAGGAAGTGAGTATGACAGACATGCAGTCTCTATCCTCAATGACTTGTCGACAATTGGCCTCCAAGCTACAACTAGCATCGATCGACCTTATGATAACCCTTTCTTCCACGCGAAGGCGGACCCCGATCCATTCATAAAGCTGAGGCACCCCTAGTGTTAGCCTTTGGTGTACGAGCGAGAGAAGAGTCAGGCAACCCAGCCCACGCGCACCTTATACACTGTCCTGGCCGTCCATTGGGCCGCTAGCTGCGAAATTTAAGCAAGGGTTAGAAATCCATCGCCAATACGGGAGACCCCAGAATGTACGTACTACGGAAATGTGTATTTCGCTGGAGTTCGGGTCCAAGACTGGCGCTCCTTCGTACCACGGCGAACACTGGGCGGTGCAATCTGAATTAATAAAATATTGAGAGAGAAAAGGGCGATATTGAACAAACCTTGCTCTCAAGAGCAGCGGTTGCGCGAAGTATATAGGAATGCAAAACCGGGATTTTGTCTTGCGGAATATCGAAAACAACTTCGTCGAGCATTGGCCCGATTATCTAGACTGGAGAAGGGTTCATCCAGCCACGACGAGTGACTCGAACAGCATCGCAATGGCTGAGATGATGTCCGAAAAATGGGGGGGATTCTTGGATCGGGATAATGTTTGGGCGTAGAGGGTACCCAGGCCGGAGTTCATGTTCAGAGTGTGTGGGAGGCGATCCATCGAGCAGTCGTCACGGCGCACGAATTTCGAGAAAGATTGGCGCGACCTGAGCTGAAAGATGCCATTCAGACCAGAAGATTCGAGGCGACGTTGAGCGCCGTGGCGCAGTGCACCTCGAAACTGAGGTAATTCGCGATCAGGATTGCCCCTGAAACCCGTCAACGGCATTCTTGTTGGATCTTGCGAGAAAAGTGAGATTCTAATGCGACTAAGACGAGACCCACCGACGCTATCGGTGCGAACGACGACTGAAAGGCAAAGCGGGTCATATTGAAGCTGTTGCTGTCGGCTCATTGGACGAAGCCGATTCATTCTGCAGCAGGGCCATCTCGCCTATTCTCAGAACTTCTGAGGGGAGGGAGAGTTGAAAGGTCATTGAGAAGGCATTCACCAGGAGCAGGATTCGTCCGTCGCTGGAGGTCGTCGTAAAAATGCATTAATGTCGTACAGTACAATGATTCGTGATCCAAAACTATCTGCAGATTTATGGTGCATAACATCAGCTTGAATGAACGAGACCATTCGAGCAGGACGAACTGCACCTCTAAAAAGTCCAACCCTTGTCCCGGAAAAAGTGGCAAGATCACAAGGAGCAAAAAAGGGCCTATCACGACTTCTTCTGCCCCGTCACAATCCGTTCCACCTCCATTCGCACTCTGGCTTTGGCAGCTTTTCCTTCGGCGCTGTCGCCACCAATAAATTTGTTCTCTTGACCGAAAATTCCAACTGTTGTACCGTCATAAATAAGTCGGAGGAGTTTGATCCATTGAAGACCCCATATATCCGCTGCCTCTGCACCCATAACTTCCAGGGCGGCTAAACGTATAAAATGGTAAGCTTCAACAAAAGGTGGCAAGGAACAATAAACGACTTACTATATATCAACTCGGCACCCACAGCCGTCTCCAACAACGGACGCTCCTCCAAAAGGCGCGTAAACCACATCCAATACCGAGGAACGGTAAAGGGACCATCTGATGGCGCACGGTTAGGGAACATAAGCTGCACTTTGATGAGCTCCCAATACACCCGCATGATTCCCGAGACACGCGTCGAGTACTCTGCCTGAGTCTCAAACTCTCCGTTTCCAGAGCTCTGGCCGATCCGGTAACCCATGATCCTCCACTTTTCTTTCTCCCCTCCCCTCCCTGATTTCTTCTCGCCGGTGCTCCAAGCCCGGCCATCAACATCGACGTCAGGGATGATGCAGGGTATGCCCCAGCCACCGACGCGCTGGACTATTTTCGTCCATAGCATAGTGGGGAACACGTCGACAAGCGTTGTCAACAGGTTGAAAGTAACACGGGCGAGTGGGATAGCCGATCGCTTCTCCGCCGTAACCTCTGTTTCGGCTTGTAGGAGAATCGCTTTGGCGAGAGAATAGCACAGAGCCGAGTACACCGGATGTGGATGCGGGGGATTAGGTTTGAGCAGTTGAACAAGTTCGGTAGACTATGAAAGAAAGAAATGAGGCGGCGCTGCGAAAAAAGGCGATTGTGGCACTCACAACTCGTTGTATCGAGGCTTCGTCATTCGTAACTTGTCCGACCTTTGGGGTGATTTGGCGTCGGTATTTATTCCACTCGGACTTGAGCTCTTTGACGGCTTTCACACCAGCAATGAGGTTGGTTTTCACTCCCTGAAAAAATTCGTCAGAACGCGAAGATAGGAATGACGAGAATCTTACAAGTATGCCTTCCCGTGCATCCGCCCAATCCTGTGATGCTGTCCGGAAACCGAGTTTGCTCCTGGCATCGGCCTCTGCGCTCAGCTTCTCATTCTTGATCCTCTCTTCCTCTTGCTTCCTCTTTGCCTCCTCTTCCTCTCGCTTTCGTTTCTCGTCCTCATCCTTTTTCTTCTTCTCTTCCTCAGCTTTCTGTCTTTCCTCCTCCGCCTTTTTGCGTTCCTCTTCCAGTCTCCGTTTCATCTCTTCCTCGCGTTTCATCTTTTCTTCTGCCTCTCTCTTCTGCCTCTCCGCCTCCAGACGCGCCGCGACCTTTCCCTCCTCCAGTCGAATGACGGATTCAATTCGGTCCCATAGAGCCTTTTCCCGGGCTTTCCACTTCTCGCGGAGAACCGCCTCCTCTTTATCTTGCGCGAGACGAAACGATGAAAGCTGAGACTCGATTTCAGACATTTGTTTTGCGTGGGTTGCGGCAAGCGTCTGGTCCTGAACCGAATTGCTCTTGGTCCGTGCGTCAAGGAGCAATGATTGCGTGGTAGACAGCTCCTTTCGCGCCGTTTTCTACATATTTGTGTCAGAACACGCCATGTCAGAAATCGGTAAAATACCTACAAAGGCGTCTTTGCGAGTCTTCTTCTCCCATTCTTCGTATGGATCGCGGTGTCGCGCCCAAAGGCGAATAGTAGCCACGGTGTCTTCGAGTTGTTTCGTTCGGGCGTCATCCTTCGTATCCAAGACCCTGAGTTGTCAGAGAATTAATTAGCTGGTTGCGAATAATGAGGAAACCGGGTAACTTTCGTCAAAAGACGAGTTCAGAAGAGACGGCGTCACTAACAAGGAGAATGATGACATACCTTGATTCGGACCGCTTCAGTGGTGAGCCCAAGTCGTCAATAATGGTTTTATGACGCCCCGGAGCAAGATGCGGCGATGATGTGGATGATGAGGATGATGAGCTGGAGCTCGAGTCTGATTCATAGTCGTATGCATTGTATTCTTCCTCCGAGTCTGAATGAAGGCCGAATGTCGTGGCCCTTCGCGTCCTGCCGCCCAAACAAAGCATTAGATCGCTTGTACGTGGATATCAGTCGAATTCCAGGCTTACCGCCTTACAGGGGACGGGGAGGGTGATCTGGGAAGACCAAATCGCATTGTCGTGCCTCGTGTCGGTTCAAAATTTAGTTCGTCTCGTTCGTACACTATTCACTATTTAAAGACGATTTTTGTAAGTATCGATAGCTCAGTATTTAGCGCTTCACTTACCTGGACTTCAAATTCCCTGCGACGAACAATAGACTATGGAGGATCGAGGTCAACCACGGTGGTCCAGTCCAAATGCTAGTAGAGAGGTCCGCCTGCCAAATTGGGATACAAGAACGTCACATGATTTTCACCGCGTGACCGTGGAGCCCAGGCGCCAGCTCGTCGATTCGAATCCCGCTCATGCATCCCAAGTCGGAATGAGGCTTGCCCTCCACCTTGACGTCTAGGGGCACCCTTATTCTTCAAACCGGAATCTCTAGCGAAAATCCGACAACCATCGATTCCGCAGCTCAAGGCCGATCAACTCCTCGGAGATGTGTTAAGAACGAGGTAAGATCGATGGCCTGGACGGAACAAAAATATCTGACTGGAATTCTCATATCCAGGAACGACGCCGTGTGGGACGCCAAGGGCTGCAAAAGGCTCACAGGCTCATTCGTTAATGGTCTGAGCTGTAAGATTCTTATCAAGCCACAAGGCTTCGACTCCAAACCACACGGTTTACTGGTTTCTTCGACCACTGGTCCCGATATGGTCGCTGCTCGACCTATTTAAGGAGGGTCTAGCGTGCACAACGTTGCCTCAGCAGGCATGAAGTCGCTTGCTCTACTCTCCATCTTTCTCCCTCCAGCGTTTGCAGCTCAGACTCTAGATGGCAGAAATTGTCGTTGCTTGTACGGTCAAGGCTGTTGGCCTTCTGCAGCCGCGTTCGATGCACTCGCAGCCCAGCTCTCACAGCCTCTTCTTCGGCCCCTCCCCGCAGCACTGCCATGCTATAGGGACGGTGCGACATCTGAGGCTTGTACCGTCGTCCGGAACAATTTCGCCAATGCTACCTGGAGAGCTGATCTTCCTGGGGTGATGCAGTTCATTAATTTTGATACATATGTTCTCCCCAACAGCACTGTTTCCCGGTGCCCCTTGAACCCGACGGCCGGGCAATCCTGCGAGCAAGGGTCCATTCCACCTATAGGTGCTGATGCACGAACACCAGAGGACTTACAGAAGGCCATTCGCTTTGCTCGCCAGCACAATCTCAAGGTCGTTGTCCATAACACTGGCCATGACTTTCTCGGAAGAAGTGCTGGCAACGGGGGCTTTTTAATATGGACTCATCGAATGAAAGATATCACATTTCATGATGCGTTCGTCCCCCAGAACGGCCCAAAGAGCTCCTCGCGTGAAGGTATGTCTTCGTATCGGTTCCATGGCCAATTGCTCACAATCGACTGGATCATAGCCATGACACTTGGAGCAGGCGTTCAATGGGGCGAGGCGTATTCTGCAGCCCATGCCCGACATCGGTTGATTGTTGGGGGCGTATCTCCAGGTGGAACCGTCGGTGCTGCCGGCGGCTGGATCCTCGGAGGCGGACACAGCGCTTTGACCGCAGCCTTCGGCTTTGGTGAGCACTCCTTTGCGAAATTTCCTCACAATCTAATTTTCTTTTCGAGGCGTGGACAACGTTTTGGAATTCAAGATTGTCACTGCCGATGCCAAGTATCTAACTGTCAACGATTACACCAACCGTTCGCTTTTCTGGGCTCTCAGAGGCGGCGGAGGTGGATCTTTCGGAATCGTGACCTCAGTTACCTACATTGTCCACCCNAAACGTGACGTGCWGTCCTCCAGTTTACCTTTCGACAGTTTCCTTGACTGGATGAATTTCATTTCCGGCCTCGGCCAGCTTAGCGAGGTTGGGTTTATTGCAGAGATATCGTCACGATTGCTCCCACGAGACGCAGCCTTGCAGAGATTGCCAAGACTTTGTTGTCCATGCCTCTAGGTGTGGGCTTCAAGTGAGTTCGTTCCGCTCCCGAAAGCTGTATACTCCTTACCACGCTTCACAGCTGTGTTGCTGGTGGGGCATCTTCCCAAAATTGATCCCGACTCTGTCGCCTTTCATTCATCCTGGCGCAATGCTCTCGCAACGATCGCTGTTGCAGAATCCTATTGCAGAATCCTGGAGCGAGAATGCCTTGGTCGACGAAATACGTGCCGCTCAACAACGACTCATTGACAACACCAGGATCCTGGATACGATTTCAACAGACTCCGCTACGTATTACAATGAGGTCAGTAAATGGGCGGCGTTCTAGTGATTCTTACCATTTGGCATGTATCTCATTTGAATTGGGTTTAGGCCACACTGCATGAAGTGGACTTCCAGAAATCGTTCTGGGGACGTCACTATCCGAGATTGAAGGAGATCAAGGGCCAGGTTGACCCTACGTCCCTATTCGTCGTCCCTCGTGGAGTCCGTTCTGAGGATTGGGATGCCGATGTTAATTGCAGGTTGAGGTAGATATGTGATATGTACCAGTCTTAGTCGCACTGCGTACCTTCTGATAGTATTTCCCTCACACCTTTGCACAAGCTGTATAGGGATCGCAGTCAATTACTGAATTGGTAACGTCATCGAGGAAATCACTTGAGCGCCGCCTGCACTGTAAATACAATGCGCAGTTCTATTCATGGGAGCTTCTCTGAAGATGAGTATCAACCTCGAGGAACTCGGCGACCGAATAGTGAAGACCACTACTCTCCAGCATCTCCACAACGCACGTTCTCTCCAGCGAATGCAGGGTATATAAAGCGGAATGGAAACGTTGTGCCATTACGCAACCCCGGCGCTCTCAAGCACCAGTATGAAGTCATCATTGGCAGCGGCGCTCTTCTCGGCCATCTTGTGTCTTTCATCTACCTCTCTTGTCGAAGGCAATAACAACTGCAAGTGTTTGTATGGTCAGCCTTGCTGGCCATCTACACAAGCCTTCGACACTCTCGCGTCTCAGCTCTCCCGGCCTCTTCTCCAACCTTTGCCTCCGGCTCTACCATGCTACAACGATCCTAGCGGAGCAGAATGCGCCGACGTGCAAGCCAACACGGCCAACGGCACTTGGCGCGCTAACATTCCTGGAGCGTTGCAGAACCTCTTTTTCGAAGATTACATCTTCCCCAACAACACGATCTCTGCGTGCTACCTGAACACTACCCTTGGAATCCCTTGCGAACAGGGTTCTATTCCTCCTATCGGTGTGGATGCTCGTTCGCCAGAGGACATTCAAGCTGCGGTTCGGTTCGCGAAGGAGCACAACTTGAAGGTTGTTGTGCAGAATACCGGACATGACTATCTTGGACGTAGCACTGGCCGCAACGGATTTATGATTTGGACGCACCATATGAAGAATATCGAGTTCCATGATGCCTTTGCCCCTGAAGGTGGAGATGGCGCGGATCAGTACGAAGGTTGGTTTCTTTTTAGTTCTCTATACAAGGATTTTCTGTTGACCAGGGATTTGTCTGTTAGCCGTAACCCTCGGAGCGGGCGTCCAATGGATAGAAGCATACACTGCTGTCGGTGCACGCGATAGATTCATTGTTGGGGGTATTTCTCAAGATGGCAGCGTAGGCGCCGCAGGTGGTTGGGTGCTTGGTGGTGGTCACAGTGCTTTCTCCGGAAAGTTTGGTCTCGGTAAATCACGACTCTTCCCTTAGCCTTCCGGTTGCCGAGTCTAACACTTCTTTTACTGCCTTGTAGGTGTCGATAACGTCCTTCAGTTCACTTTGGTCAAAGCCGACGGAAGCCATGTCACCGCCAACGCTCGTACCAACCCCACATTGTTCTGGGCTCTTCGCGGGGGAGGAGGAGGAACCTTCGGCATCGTCACTTCCGTAACCTACAAAATTCACCCACTTGTCCCTCTCACCGGAGCCCTGGCATTTGTCAACTTCACTTCCCCGGACAACGCACAACGAGCAATCACAGAGTACATCCGGCTCCATGGCACCCTCTCCGACAACGAATGGGGCGGGTACTCGTTCTTCAACAACTATACCTTGTTTTTCCTCTATCTCGCGCCTAACATCTCCCTTCCCGAAGCTAATGCGACTATCGGACCCTTGTTCAACCTGTTGCATGAGGTCGGAGATACGGGCCTTATCACTGAGGTCGTTCCCTTTGACTCGTTCAATGCCTTGGCGAACTTTTCTGTTCCTGGTGCTCAGGACAGTCAAGTTGGGAATAGGCCAGAAATTTCTTCGAGACTTCTGTCGAGGGATACCGCTCTTAACAAGGCCGAAGAGACCGCTAGAACTTTGTTGTCTCTTGAATTCGTTGCCATCAAGTACGTCTAACACTCTCATCGTCACTCGAAGCCTTTGGACAGTGGCTCATACCTCGTGTCTCTAGCTATATAGCAGGAGGAGCCGTTCTCCGTGTAGACCCTGAATCCACAGGTCTTAACCCTGCGTGGAGGAACACTGTTGCCCAGGTCTATATTGGCGAAAGTCACGAAGAAGGTGCCTCAGCTGAAACCATTCGCGCCACGCAACAGCGTCTGGTGGAAGGTACAGCGATCCTCGACACCATCACGACGGATTCTGCAGCGTATCTCAACGAGGTAAGACTTGTCTTCATTTGCAATCAAAGGCGCTCGAAATTAAACGGTTTTCAGGCATCTTTGCACGAGGTCGACTTCAAGAAATCCTTCTGGGGAACCCACTACGATAGGTTGAAGCAGATCAAGTACGAAGTAGACCCGACAGGACTCTTCGTCGTACCTCGTGGGGTTAGCTCTGAAGATTGGGACGATGACGTCGTCTGTCGTGTCTAGTAGTCTGACTCCCACTCCAAAGTTCCATTTGCAATTCCCTATTTCTTTAACAGCCGCATTGCTTCGAACTCTTTTGTTTGAGACATTGTAGTGTAATCCTTCCCCATTGTTGTCACATATCTCCATATAATACATTTACATACAATTTCAAAAGAGATCGACCCCAGAGACAAACGAAAATCCGAGTGCAAGAACGCCCAGAAGACCAACCCAGGCCAATCGCCTTCCTATTTCCTTTACCTGAATCTGTACGGCTCCTCGAGCTCCCGCACCATCGATGGCTTCAATTTCCTCATCCGAGAGCTCTGTTTCCACCAAGGTTCAGTCAGGTGCCGTGATAGAATATAAGCAGGAAGCACGCACTGATGTCGCCAGCATCTAAGTACCCTTCCAACCGTTTCTTCTTTGCACTGGTCCTGTCTCAACATGAGTGCCTCTATTCGAATCCTCTTGAGTTGTAGGAAACATACGTTACGACCACTGCCCCCTTTGCTTTCGTCCAAGCGAGCAGGATCTGCTCTGGGGCAACACCTTTGCTATCAGCAATCTTCTTGAGCGGTTTGTCCAATGGACCACCAGGTAACGTTGTGAGTGGGCTAAGCACGCAGATACCGGAAAATCAGCCCTTCTTTCTAATCCGACATTTAAGTGGGGACTATGTACCTCAGAGCACTGTACGCTTCAATGACGATCCCATTCTCCTTTGCGTATTCGAGAATAGGTTTCTGTCTCTTATACACGTAAGGGTGAAGAAGAATCTGCAAAGGGGTTGACATGATCAGCGAACGAACCCGACAGCCAGTGGTGACGTCGGTGACATCGCCGATCCCCAATGCCAGCGCAAATCCTCGCAGAAGCACGGTCAGAGGCAGTGGCACTCACCTGGTTGACTGCAGGTTTGATCTTGGCAGATGCTAAGAGGGTCCTGAGATCTTCAACCCCAAAGTTACTAACTCCGATACTCCTAGAAAATGTCGTATTTTATTAAAGCGGCTTCGAAGAAGGGCGATAAGAGACGTACTTTACTAGACCCGCACCCCTCAAGCCCTCGAATTGCTCCCAAGCAACTGAGATACTCGGTACAGCGATCCGAGGGTGGTGGATAAGATACAAGTCGACGTAACTCACGCCTAGCTAAGAATGATTGGCTCCACTTGTCAAAATCGATGCAGCAAGCGAAAGGCGAGGCTGAAGTTGACGTACATTACCCAAACTATCTCGAATAGAGTTCTCAATATTCTTGCCGTTCGTGCCGGAGTATTTGGTCGTAATGAACACGTCTCCTCGAGCGAGCCCGCTCTCCCGAATAGCAATACCCGCTTCCTGTTCGTTTCGATAGGCTTGGGCGGTGTCTATTGTCGTAGATAAGCATGTTAGACCCTGCCAGGAAGGCAGTTGGGTGAAGCTGGACGAACCGACATGATTGAACCCAACAGAGAGAGCTTGTTCGACCTGCTCTGTTGGTTTCTCCCCATTACCCAGTTTCCAGGTACCAAAGCTGGGATGAAAGACCAGAGCGTTGAGCGCGCTCCCAGCTAGCATTCAGTGCAGAAGGAAGAAGCTTCTCCATACCCGATGCTCGGTATGTGGTTGCCTAGAATCGGCGTCAATAGCTGGTCCACGAGCCCTTCATAATGCCATCCCTGACTCACCGTCGTTGAGCTTTATCGAATCCCAGGTCATAGCGACAGTGAGAGGTGCAGAAGGTGGTGGTTGACAARCAGAAGGTAGCTGCGTGTGACCTTGGCTATTTATGACTCGGGAAGCCTGGATTGAAGACCAAACAYACTATGTATGTATCATCCCGCCTCATGTCGCAATCGAGAGGCGACATGCTGAGAAGCGTCTGCTAGCCCTGTCACTGTGAGGGTATATGAGAAAGCTTCCGAAATTGCTGACTGCCGGAACGACTCCGATGTCGTCATTTTYCCCGAAGYTATCAGGGTGCATTGCCGAATGGGGTGAAACAAAGGCATCGCTTCAAGGCCTCGAAGGGGCGGACGATATACAGGATCGGATGGACATGGGCTGTCGTAGAGYGCGACGAGAGTGCTCAATGCCCAGTGTACATGGGGGATCGATGACTCAGGACGACAAAGGCCATCTTTACGAACTGAGCAGTAAGCTGAATAACAATAGATCGATTTAGATGCATCAGATAATGGGCGATTCAAGAGAATCAAAAACGATGTAGAAAGAGAGCAATACGTATTTAGAGTTTCAGACTACTTCTTCAAAAGACACACGCAATTATAAACGGAAATCCTGGAGCACCGCACAACTAAGCATCGGCTTGGAGAGATGTAAAGAAGGTGGTAGCCTAATAGCCAGCATTGATGAGATAGTCCGCGAGTCCCTCGACGACAGGTGTAACTTCTGGAGCCTGGATAGGTGCTACATATTCTGCCACGAGRATYGCTTGCTTTGTCTTGACGACAACAACACCATCAGCCTGCATTGCATCCAGATCATCAGCAATCATTGAAGGCCAAGGGCACAAATGAACAGCAAACGCACCTGCTTCTTGAGGTAGATGCTGCGTGGATTGGCCTGCAGGGTGAAGTACTTTTGTCCTGCCAGGCGCAAGCCGGAGCCTTGGACGCCAGCGAGGTCATTGTAAGCGTTGATCACGGCCTTCTGCTCTTCCGGCGACAACTGAAAGTATCCAGACGAGTCAGTCGTCCATCAGTGAGCCTCAACGTCTTTCAGCATGGAGCCCTGCACTTACAGTGTATCCCGGGGACGTTGCCCACACACCACCCTGCTGTCCCAGAATCGCAGCCCTCTTCACCTTGCCGCTCCCAACGAGGTTGCTATCGACGTAGGCTGACGGTGGCCGACCGCAGTGTCAAGAAGAAGCAAGGTCAACATTCATCTCTGGCTAATCCAAAGCGTGGATGATACTCACTTTGCCAGGACATAGTATCGAAAAGAGGGTATAGGCAATGTTACACAAGGATTGAATAGATCGAGGAGAGAGAGAGCAAGTGGCAGGAGAGCTGTTCAAGTACGGCCAGACCTCTACATTACCGGCGATCTCCCTCGATCTCCTTGCCGATAAGATAGCCCGACATTCGATCATTACGTAACGACGATTTGTCAAAGGAAGGGAGGAGGCAGGGTCAGAATTCAGGGAGTAGATCAGGAAACAATACATTTAGCATGCGGATGAACGTGTTATAATACAGTGCGAAAGGTCCCAGGTAAGCATTAAGTGCATGGGCAAGTCATATCAATGAATCTTGGCAGCAAGACTAGATATCGAAAGGAAAGCGTCCAAGAGACCTGGAATAATAAACGGCTCCCTCGCTTCCCTCCGTATATCGTCCAAAAACATTTGAAGGTCCTGTCGCATCTTCCGCTCGGTGGCCAATTCATGATCAGCCATGTCCAGTTCACGCCTTGTCATACCCAATTCGTGCGTTGCCGCATCCAGCTGAGCTCTCAACTCTGAAGAGAACAATGGGGTCAGCATCGCAGCAGGCAAGAATCGATCGGGACAACTCACTTGCAAGATCGGTAAAATGGGCGTAAGGAGGTTCGGGTGGGTTGAAGTCTGGTCGCAGTTGCTTTATTTCGGCGACGACGAGAGATTCCCGTGCAAGTGACGAAGAGATCCGGCTTTGGAGCTCGTCCAACTCCCTTAAGAGTCCCTGCAAAGTAGAGGTACCATTGGCCACCCTTTCAGGGACGGCGGTCGGTCGTTGAGGTAGGTCAGAGCTCGTTGATCGCTGGGATATGCTCGGAGGTGGGGGAGCGAAAGACTTCTGTTTGGGCGGGTACGATAACCTTGCCAGCTCCGACAACTCTGGGGGTCCATTCCTACGCGATTCTTGCCAAGCTCTAGGGCTCGGCGACCGCTTGGAACTAGCGGAAGGAGGGGAGAAATTGGAAGGCTTCTTGAACGGGTACGAAATGGACACGTTTTGCTTTGGAGGTGGTTGTGGTTTCGATGGCAGTGGTGGCAGTGGTGGCAGCGGCGTCTCAACGGGTTCAGTCTTGAGTTTCTTGAGGGTGTCGTTTAAGAACTGCTCCGCCGCAGCTACCCCAGGTTGGGCTTGTCCCACTGCAACCTTCTTGTGGGGATGATCAGCATTCGTCGTGGAATTGGGGTTTGGTCTCTTCTTCGCATTATGTGAAATGGGAGCACCAGAACTAGCTCCAGGTTAGCAACCGGGAAGACGCAGCCCTGCGAACTCTGAACCTACATTTCGCGNAAATGTCGCACTCGTTCTGCGGTGGCATCGTTCAGGTTGGTCTGGTCAACTAAAACAAGAGCAAAGACTGTACATTGATAGCTGCTTCAGTGTTTCCTGGAAGGCCTGTTGAGTTTCTGGGGTGCTCGGCCGAAGTTTAGAATATAGGTTATTAAGCAACACCTGGGACTGTCGGAGCGGTGAGTACCTTGAAGTTTGTCTCAACGATTGAACTCGTACCTTCTTCTGCTCTATTCGAAACCACGAGAACTCGACACAACCATGTGACAGCAGAAGGATGTTCTCTGACTTTGGATGTGGGATTTTGAGAGCAAGCAGGTCCTGGCGTAGAACGTTTATGGATTGGTCGTTGAACTTGGAGAAATATTGCGTTGCTTTAAGGCCATGATATCGTATAGTAACAGTCAAGTCCAATTCATGGTAATTGGGTTTCTTGTAAGAGGTATGGTGGCTCATGGTAGCCAAGACCGACCATTTGAGATGGAAGAACGGAGAGACGTCCCAGCGCAGCGAGGTGCCATCATAACCGGTATTTGCTGACACCTCCAAGCACAAACATTGATGGTGATATTGAGCCACCACTGCTCAGCACGGCCTCAATGACGACGACGACATGACGAAAGCCCTCTCAACGGTCGATTGAAATGTCTCCCGGACGGACAGTCCAAACGCCCGAGTCCGCTTGACCAGATGCGTTAATGGACCCGCCGTTCCTCCGGGCTATTGCCCGCTGCAAATTTCCACGGTCAACGATGATCGATGAAATCCGGTAATGGCCCATGCACTGTGAGTTTGGCACCTCGAGGCTATACCTGTAATCTGACTATCTCTAGGGCGACCTTCAATGAGCAGTGATGTATCATGGATAATCAAGTTTCCCATCTCCAACACTACCTTGTCTGCAGCGAGGATCCACAGCAGTTGTCATTGAACTGTTTCAGTATCACCGTCCCTGTAAAACATCGAGAACGTGACGAACACAATCATGTTGGTATGGAACAAAAAAGCTTAAACCAGTTGCCATGGACGGGTTGGTCGGACAAAGCCTGGGTGAAAGTGGCAAAAGCGGTGCAGTGGCCCGGGAGCGGAATAATATAAAGGCCTAGCGCAGCTCATTGTTCGCTTGGTTTCTTCCATCTCGTCTTCTTCCCTTTGAGCCGGCGCTCTCTTTCTCCTTCTTTTTTTCCGGGAAAGGCTTCCACAACATATAACACGCACTCAGGCTCAGTGCACCCACTTGACTTTCTAACGACCATTCTTTAACATTTCACCATGGTGAACTTTACGATCCTTGCAGGAGGCTTTACAAGCTTCATTGCCACCTACGTCTTCGACTCCGATGCTGGCAGTCTTTCCTTGACAAAGCAAAATCCCACTGGGCAGAATCCGTCGTGGATCGCTCCCCACCGTCTCAACAGCAGCATCCTCTAGTATGTCGCTGCCCAATCCATATTTCGAACATAATTAACCCTGTCATCTAGTGCTGTCAACGAGATCGGCCCCGTTGGGAACCTCCAATCCTTCCTGGTTGACGAAGAAGGAGGCTTGTCCCTAGTCGACACCGTTGCAACTGGAGGCAATGGCCCCACGTTCACAGAGGCTCTTTCTGGGGGCGAGGTTTCAGCCATGAACGTGAGTGTCAATACCCTAGTAACAGTGACAGCTCGCACTCATAAYTTATCAGTTCGGCTCCCCAAACGCCTCATTCATTGCCACAGACCCCGAAGATCCCTCACGGTTTTTGCGTGACTCGCCTGCAGTCAATTTTCCCGTCGGCGATGGTCCTTCAAATCCTCACCAGTCGCTCGAATTCAACGGAGAGATTTTCGTACCGGACCTAGGCGCCGACAAGATCTGGCGAATCGTGGCCGATGGTGAACCTGGGAACTTCAAGGTCCAAGGCCAAATCGACGTTGCTCCTGGAAATGGTCCGCGCCATATTGCCATTCGAGGTGAGACAGTCGTCATTCGAAGCCCTGGTGTGGTGCTGACCTCTCCACAGATAACATCCTCTTTATCCTACACGAGAAGACCTCCGTGTTGACTGCGCAGCCGATCCCAACTGCGCCGAATGGCACGACCCTACCTCTCCTCGCCAACGTGTCCATCGTGCCTCCCGAGGCTGCCAACTTCAATGGTTCCTTCTTCGCGGCGGAGATCGTGATTTCAGAAATTTCCGAAGCTTTCCCCGACCCCCTCATCTACGTGAGCAACCGCAACTTGGGACCGGAATTCGACGAGGCCGGCGACAGCATCGCCATTTTCGAGTGGTCGGCACTCACCGGGAACAGCACAGAAGAGGAACTTCCGTCACCCTCCTCCACCTCCGTTTCAGAATCCGTATCCGTCACAGCCACGCCTACAGAGTCAGCCACCACAACCAGCGGCCTCGCTGGACCGGTCGTTGCCACCCTGACCGCTGCTGACTCGGGCTCCGTTGCAAAGCGCATGGTCAAGTACCACGCCCGACGAAGGCCTGCCCACGAGAACGCCAGGAGGCAATACGGATATGACTACCCTGAACCTGCATCATCACCATCACCTTCGCCCGCATCGGACTCGTCAAGTGCAGGCTCTGGTGCGACCATCACCCTCCTCTCATCCTACACGCCTACCGCAGCCGCCCCTGCCGAAAGTGGAACTCAGACCGCAGCAGGATCAGCGAGTGGCACTGCTACCGGACCTGTGATGCCTACTGCCACGCCCACTGCTGCCACCCTCCGACTGACGAACCAGGTCTTCACGGGTTTGCGTCAGATTAGGAGTTTCGCTATTGGGAAGGCGGATGAGAACGGTGGAGATGAGTTCTTGATCGCGGGTGCCAATTTGGATGGGGGTGTTGCTGTGTTCAGGAGGACGGAGGGCGGGAGGAATTTGGAGCTTGTGACTAGGAATACCGAGTTGCAGAGCAGGACGAGCTTTGTTTTCCTATGAGCTGCTATCATCATTTCTGGGTGTCGTGGGTTTCGATATCGATAGCTCTGTGAGCTTGTCATGTTTTTACCTTATTGTATTGCTGTTTCTGGTTACGAATTTCATCAGGTTCGAAATTGCAAGAGTTCAATGCCTATACCTTTAGAGTTCTTCGAGTCCTTCTCAGAGATTATCTCAAGCGTCGTCAAGAGTGTCACAGCCTTGTGTTATTGTTATTCCCGCCCTCAGTCCTCTGTCCAGCTTACTGTGCGTGTGCTTGTGTGACTGCACCACGAGAATTTCGCACTCTGCGAAGCTATGGACGGGTTGGATCCGCCACCTTTTCTTTCTCTTCTTTCTTTCCGCCCATTGCTCACTGATGACACCACCACCTCGCAGAACTTGGCGTTTCAAATTCACGCTTTGGCTTGTCTGCGCATCTCGTCATCATGCGCTGTTTCCTCTTCGCCTTTGGCCGGGGCCGCTCGAATGAGCTAGTCGCTTCGGTAGACCAAACTTGGCTGCACCCAAAGCGGTGTGGGCTGTAGGTGTAGGCTGACCTTATCGGATGATTAGCGCCCAATTCCTTTCTGATATCAGGACCCGAACCCTTGTTTTCCGTGCAGCCAGCACAGCCTTGCCTGCTTTCCCACCCATCGTTGCTCGAACTTCCTCTCGTCCTCTGCGGCCTGGAAATCGCCTGTCTGTCGAAATCCGTGCTTGACAAGGGGCCAGCTACCACGAGCTCTTTACGGCTCATTCCTCAGGCTTCGCTCGAGTTATCGAGTGAAGCATCGCATTTCACCACCTTCCCACTTCGAAGTAAACTACGGATGGCAATATGTCCGCCATCCAGCCGTCAAACTTACCACTCTTGAACCCTGACGTGCGCCCACTACCTCCTGGATGGACCCAGCATTACGATCCAGAGTAAGTGTGGGCGCTTACACCTGTTCTTGAACCTCGTAACTAAAATTCCCGCCCATGTGTCCGCAGAAGTGAGCGATGGTATGCTGTCCGCTTCTTTCCATTGGTCCCATTTTGACGCGTTTTCTAGGATATACTTTGATATGAATGCTCTGCCGCCTCGTGTAAGCCTTACACACCCCAGCGGTCCACCTCCCCAGACCCCCACTCGACCAGTTGCAGAGGACGACGTGAAAAGGTCAACAGGATTTCCAGCCAGGTCTTCTGTCAGTACACCTCACAAGAGATCACTTCAGGCTCGAAGAGACAGACAGAACATGACCGCGGCGCATTGGTTGTACGCARGCGCGCTACCGCCGGCAGGCTTTRATGAAATCGGTGYCCCACTGAATTTTGGCGCTGATCAATTTCCTTATCCTGCTCCTTCGAACGCCTCAATCGACTCAACTACCTCCAAGCCCTCTGCATCGCCTGTGTCTACAACTTCCACCACTACCTCCTCTTCACCCTCACCTGTTCCCCCAAACTTTGGTAGAACACCAACGCGAAGGCCCCTTCCTAAACCTCCCATCTCAAATTTGACGACATCGACAACGACCCAACGTCCTTCCCCGAGTCGACCCCCGGACGATCTAGCGGCAACTTCAATCAAAGCAAACGAGAATGCGTTTTCTTATCAACGAAAAAGGCATCAACAAGATTTATTGCACACTCTTGCAGACGGCTTCCCCTACGTTATAAAAACGCATCAACAAGATGGATTGGACACTCTTGCAGATGGCTTCTCCTACGATGCACCCCAAACTGAGCACTCCAAGCCGAGCGGACCGCCTACTTATGCATTGACAAGGAAGGCAGAGCCACTTCGCTACAAGCCATCGAATAGCGTACCCCATAGATCCGTTCCCGTTTACCCTCAGTATCCCCATTCATTATCCTTTACGTTACCCGCCGAGGCCTGCGCTGGTCAGTCGGTGATTATTCCAGGAAAGAACAAGACGAAGATCGGTTTATTCTCTGCCCCCTCGTCATTCCATGCTGACGCGGAATTACCACCATCCTACCCTTCCGCGAGGGCGTCCGTGTCAAAATTTGCAAGCCATGGCCCCATAGACTCGGCGGTGCCTCTGGCCCAGTCAACCACTTCTCCTTTACCTCCCTGTCTCACACGCTGCACTTCTATCCCGCCAGCACCTGGACTGAAACTAGTTCGAAATCTCAGGCCTGTAAGAGCGCTCAATTCCCCGATGGCCCAAGTCTTCGAATGCTGATTGACCGATTTTACAGCTTCCTCGCAATACATCGGCATTTGTTCCTCCTGAGATAGCTGACATGTTGAGCAGGCAAATGGCCTCCGATTTCAACAGCGCTGGATCAGATGAGGACAAGGACGCTTTCGACCCAATGACGCTGTACACTGATGCTTCACATTTGGCATCGTTCCATGCCTCGAGTCCAGACAAGGACGCTTTCGACCCAATGACGCTGTACACTGATGCTTCACATTCAGCATCGTTGCATGCCTCGAGTCCGCCTCCCCAATCTCATGAACAGAAATCCCTTCACAAGATCCACCAGACGCTATCTCAACCAACCTTACCATGGACGTCGATGTCATMATCTGTGTCCCCAATACCTTCAACTATTTCAGCCCCTGGACTTGGGAGGATCATTGAGCACTCAGCACATACGCGGCTGTTTGCAACGAATGATGATCCTGACTTGGTTGAACCCTCCAGGTCCAACAACAGCGCTGGACCGGATGAGGACAAGGACGCTTTCGACCCAATGACGCTGTACACTGACGCTTCACATCCGGCGTCGTTGCATGCCTCGAGTCCAGACAAGGACACTTTCGACCCAATGACGCTGTACACTGATGCTTCACATTCAGCATCGTTGCATGCCTCGAGTCCGCCTCCCCAATCTCATGAACAGAAATCCCTTCACAAGATCCACCAGATGCTATCTCAATCGACCTTATCACTGACATCGATATCATCGATATCATCTGTATCTCTAACATCTTCAATCATTTCAGCCTCTGGACTCGGGGCGCTCATTGAGCACTCACATACGCAGCTGCTTGCCACGAATTATGATCCTGACTTGGTAGAAACCTCCAGGTCCAACCAAGATAAGGCGACAGAGGAGGGGAGGAACAAACTCAAGAAGTTGCATCGTCGCCCAGGTTTATTGTCACCCCCAGATGAGGGCGAGCCTGGGGGCCCATTAAATTGCACCCCAGTAGCTACTTGTCAGGTTGCCTGCTTCGGAGCGACAGATGCTTTGGAGCATATCAGAGCACACAGGGATAATATCATCATGTCCTTGGGTGTCCCTCAATCGGAGGTATTTGTGCTGGCCGGTTTCGATGGAGACTACATTCGGGAAGGGGTAGGACTCCTTCAAGAAATCCACATCTTGCTGGGCACGGATGTGACCTTGGCCAAGTCTACATTGGCCGAAGTTGGCAATGCATGCTCGCCGTTCTCCTCGGCGATTTTTATGCCGTCTGGAACACGACTTCGGCCACCCTTGTATGATCGGAACCTGAAGCCTGTACCCTCCTACACATTGGCTGAATCTGTCTGCAAATTGCGATACTCCCTCGCTGCAAACAAAGGCCTCAGTCTGGCGGGAAGAACTGTGAACCACAATGGCAGATCCTCTCACCACACAACCACCGGGAATCGACCTGCTTCTGACAAAGGATCTTCCACATCGAGCCATTCAGGTAGCTCCAACGAAATCCCCGACACTAGTGGAGAAAGCGCTGGTAGTAGCCAAGTTACAAGTGGCGAAGAAAGCGCAGGAAGGACACCTCCCGCACAGAACTCGGGGAGCGATAAAGACAAACAAAATCTTCCGCAAGGGCGTAAAGATTCTCTCCCTCCAAACTACCCAGACCCCGATGACGACTGCTCCACCAAGCATTTGCGTAGGGTTCGTCTGGCGCTTTCTGCCGGTGTCCGCCACGCCCTTTACGGTGGAGGTCCCATGCAGCAGATGCAGCTGCGAGCTGACTTTGGTTTCCAGGTGAATTCAGTGACAATGCTTCCACTTAGCTTGTATATTTACCTTGTGTTATGTCCTTCAGTTAGAACCAGCGAAGAGTGCGACTGTGCAATTCACCAAGCTATCGTGTAGTGACACTCTGAGCAACTCAAAGGAACGCCAAAATCAGTATTCGCATCAGTACCTGAAGGTTCTCGTCGATGCCCAGTCCCCGAAGTGGATATCTTCCCATTGCACCCCCACGCGCACACCAGCAGCCCAGCGCGAAGCCAAGCACATCAGCACAGACAAGAGGAGCTGGCAAGGTGCTTTCAAGATCAAAGCGGGTCTGGCCCCTTCAGGAAACCTAGAAGGTAGCTACACCTCGGATAAGTCGAAGGCGACTGAAACAGTGCGATTTACCTCTGGTATCATGCAAAAGGAATGGCTTGGGGAGTGTACCTGGGGATTTACCGTTGACGACGAGAACGAGCAGCTGCAAGGTCTTCAGCTTAGCGGTGACAGACTTCCCGACGTTTCTCTGGACTACCTGCCGGATGCCAGACAGACGTCCGAGTCCGACATACCTCAGGAGTTAACGGTTGAAATCTCCTCCTTCTGGTCCCTTGTTACGCAAGGCCCCTTTAGCTGGCTTTCAATCGCAAAGTTGATATCTCAGGGGCAACGTCCACCGGAATACTCGAATTTTGTTCATTCGGTTCGCGTTGATTTGCCTGCCGATATGGGCTGCGATGGACATTACGTCGCGAAGCAAGACGTTGTCATTGGGGGTGGTATCCCTGAACGCCGGGAGATAGTCACCGAATCCCAGGGCATGCTTGTGAATAGTGGTATACAATTGACTGGAAAGCGGCACCCAGAAGACGTTACGCGATGGCTGCCTAAACTGAAGGTTAAACCGGAGTAGTGGTAGAACGCAGTAATTATTGTTGATGGTCCCTTCTTCGAAATGATGGCCTCCGTACCTTGTTCACATATGATGCAGGCGAATCGCTGCCTCCCGCGCTCTCCCGCGTTCTCGAACCTTCGCCAAGTGATCTGCATGGATTCGCTAAATACGTTAGATGACGATGTTGTGGCCACAAATGTCGGAGCATCGGAGAAGCCTTCAGAGAGACTAACCGTTCGCTGCGAGAACGCAATCGATTCAAGTTCGGTTGTACTGTTGTTGGGTGATGTTGATTTGGAAGGGTTGCCACCTGCATCCACCTCGACCTTCTTCTGCCCATCGTCACCRWTGAGTGGCACTACGACCTCGCAGAGCTTGGGGTTTCCGTGTCATGAAGCAGTTCTTCAAAGCACCCGCATATCAGGAATCCTTGTTTCTTCTGTCAAATAAAATACCAGAGCGGCAATGTCGAAATTTGGAACAAAAAGTAAGACTGTCTCTAACAGCACATTAAGCTCGTGCGACTGTTGACCTATCGTTACACTGTCGTCGCCGAATGACTCGCCAGTGAGCCTGGTTGGTGGCTTCAGCCTGAGGTCCCAAATTTCAGAGCTTGTTGGCGAGACATATCATGGATCTAGTAGGTACACCTTGAGATTCAAGTCCTTCTCAAATATTGTCTCAAGCGTCGTGAAGCTTAGGGATGTCAGACTCACAGTTTCGTGTTATTATCATTGTTCTCAGTCTGTCCAGCGAATACTTATGTGGCTGCACCGTGAGACTCCCACGCCTTGCGAAAGCCATGGATGAGGGGTGCGATCCGCCAATTTTTTCCCTCTTCTTTCCTTCTGTCGATTGCTCACAAATAACGCCATGACCTCGCAGAACTTGGCGTTTCGAATTCACACGTTTGCTTGCCCGCATATCTAGTCCGCGTGCGCTGTTTCCTCTTCGCCTCTGCCATCTGGTCACCAATCCCTTGTAGACATGGTTGCACCCAAAACGGTGCGAGCTATAGATGTGGGTCCGCAGCTGACCTTATCGGATGGTTAGCGCGCAATTCAATGATAGCTCCCTTCTGGTATTGGGACTCGAACTCTGCTAGGCCTGCCTTGTTTCCGTGCAGCCAGCAACGCCTTGCCTCCCTTTCTACCCATCGCTGGTGGAGCTTCCTTTCATCCTTTGCGGCCTGGAGATTTTCCCCCTGAAACCCGCGCTTGAGAAGGGGTTAGCTGCCACGAGTTCTTTACCGCTCGTTCCTCAGGCTTCGCTCGAGTTATCAGGGGAAGCGTCGCATTTTCACCACCTTCCCTCTTCAAAACGAAGTACGAATGACGATATGTCCGCCATTCTATCGTCAGCTTTACCACTATTGAATCCCGACACACGCCCACTACCGCCTGGATGGACCCAGCATTATGATCCGGAGTAAGTGTGGGCGATTACACCTGTTATTTGGCCTTACGACTGAAGTTCCCGCCCATGTGTCTGCAGAAGGAAGCTTTGGTATGCACTCTGCTTCTTTGCAATGGTCCCATTTGACGCATTTCCTAGGATATATCTTGACATGAACGTTCTGCCACCTCGTGCAAGCCCTACACACCCCAGCAGTCCACCTCCCCAGACCCTCAGTCGACCGGTTGCAGCCGACGGCAAGACACGGTCAACAGGATTTTCAGCCTGGTCTTCTGTCAATACACCTCATCAAGCTCAAATAGATAGAGAGAACATGACTGCGGCGCAGCGGTTGTACTCAAGCGCCCTACAGCCCTCTGAGAGGGCAGGCTTTAATGAATTCGGTATCCCAGGAGTTTTTCGCGCTGATAAACTTCCTTCTCCTGCTCCTTCGTACCCCTCTATCGATGCAACTACCTTCGCGTCCTCTGCATCGCCTGTGTGTACAACTTCCACCGCCAACTCTTCATCCTCCCCTGTTCCCCCAAAAATTGGTAGAACGCCAGAGCGACTGGCCCCTCGATAAACCTGTCTCAAATTTGACGACAACAACAACATCGCAACGTCCTTCCCCGAGTCGACTTTCGGACGATCTAGCGTTAATTCAAGTTGGTCAGGCTCCGGTGGCAGCAACTCCGATCAAAGCAAGAGATGGTGCGTTTTCTTATCAACAAGACGGATCGGCCACTCCCGTGGGTACCTTGCTCCACGCTGTACCCCAAATTGAGCGCTCCAAGCCGAGCGGACTGCCTACTGATGCAATGAATGCGGAGCCACCTCGCTACGAGCCATCGAATAGCATACCCCATCGATCCGTTTTCCCTCCCCTTTCCTCATGTCAGTCGGTGGTTAATGCAAGCAATAGCAATATGACGGTCGAATATCCCTCTGCCCCTTCGCCATTCCATGTTGACGCAGAATTCCACTCTTCAACTATAACTTCCGCGAGGGTGTCCATGTCAAATTTTGCAAGCAATGGCTCCACAGATTCGGCTGTGACCCTGGCCCGGTCAACCACCTCGCTGTTGAGCAGACCTGCTCCTTTACCTCCCTCTCTCACACGCAGCACTTCCCTCGCACCAACGCCTGGACGACTAGAGGTTCGATTCCCACCCAATCTCAAACCTGTAAGAGCACCCAATTTCTTGATCGCCCAAGTCTTCATATGCTGATCCACCGACTTTACAGCCTCCTCGAAATACATTTGCTCCTCCGGAGATAGTTGCCATGTTTAACCGGCAAATGGCCTCCGACTTCAACAGTGCTGGGTTAGATGAGGACAAGGACACTTTCGACCCAATGACACTGTACAATGATCCTTCACATTCGGCATCGCTGCATACCCCGAGTCCATTTTTTCAATCTCGTGAACAGGATTCATCTCAACCAACCTCATCACGGACGTCGATGTCATCAAGTATGTCTCGAAAGCCTTCAACTATTTCAGCCTCCAGACTGGCGGCGACCACTGAGCAGTCACCTATGCAGCCGCTTGTCACGAATAGTGATCCTGAGCTGGTCGGAACCTTCAGGTCTAACCAAGAGAAGGCGACGAAGAAGGAGGGGAGGAACAAACTCAAGAAGTTGGGTCGTCGCCCAAGGTGATTTTCACCCCAAAAAGAGGGCGAGCATGGGAGCCCATTAGATGACAGCTTAGGTACTTGTCAGGTTGTTTGCTTCGGAGCGACAGATGCTTCGGAACGCACCAAAGAACAGAGGGATGATATCATGACCTTGTCCTCCAATCAGAGGCATTTGAACTGGCCGGTTTTGATGTAGACTACATTCGGGAAGAGGTAGGACTCCTTCAAGACATCCACATTTTGCTGGGCACGGATGTAACCTTGGCTGGGTCTACATCGCACTGGCCAAAGTTGGCAAAGCATGCTCACCATTTTCCTGGGCGGTTTTTATGCCGTCTGGAGCGCGACTTCGGCTACCCTTGTATGGTCGGAACCTGAGGTCAGTGCCCTCCTACACTTCGGCTGATGCTGTCTACAAATCGTGATACGTCCTCTCTGCAGACAAAGGCCTCGGTCTTGCGGAAAGAGCTGTGGAGCACAAAGACGGAACCTCTCACCACCCTACCACCGGGAATCGACCTACGAGGGATCGTCCGCATCGAGCCGTTCGGGCAGTTCCAATGAAACTTTCCGCCAGACTAGCCTTTTTCTGGGCTGCCGATGCTTAAATTCTTGGTGGCATTAGTCACCAGACGCGGAAATTTAGGATCTAGACATGGGGTTCTGAGTTAGGATAGTAAACAAGGAAGAGTCCGCACTGAAAGGAGCAGGAGGCATCGCCGATAGATGTACAAATATTCGATCTCCCATTTCTACTCTAGTGTACAATCAGAGCTAATATTAATACAACGGGGCTGATCATGACCGAACATTAGTCAAGTTCATCCAATACGCTCTCAGCGTCGCGCTCGTACACCTCGATCCCTTCATCGAAATCTCGGGATCGCAGTTTCGCTGCAACACTGAAGAGTACATCAGCCACCAGTTCAATACAGCGACTCTGTTGAAAACTCACCCCAACCCAAAGCCAGCAAGCCCCGCCGCAGGAACGACGTACTTGACGCCTCGACCAAGTGCCTTCCCGATCCTGAGGAGGCTKCCAGGATTGATGGCACGTTCTTCGAGTTCGCCAAACTCCCGGCCGTAAAATTCGTCGTCGTCGAGATATCTCTCGAGCAAGTCCGAGTCAATTTCAAGGTCACGCTCGAAAAGGTCTTCATCGAAGTCCCGTTCAAAAATGTCTTCATCCTCGAAACCACGCTTATAAGTGGGGTTTTTGGGTCGCTTGAAGATGGGAGCAATCATGGTGCCAAAAGCTGCAGCCGCTGAACCAGCGAGGAAGGCCTTCTTGCCGAGCTCCCATCCTCGTCCTGGCTCACGAGCCTCGAGTTCGAAGTCCTCGAACTCACGGGGCTGCTGCTGACCCTGGGGCTGAGAACGGAATATGGACGCGATGCTGCGAGGATGCAAAGAATTGTGTCGGTAAAAAGGCTTGCGAGGAGAAATTTGAATCATGCCTGTACTCACGTTGCGACTGTACCGACACGATCGAGAGCCTTACCGGCTCCCCTACCGACACTCTTCAGTTTGCCGAGGTTGAACTTTAAGGGTTCACGAGCCTCGAATTCAGAGTCTTCGTACTCTCGGGTGTATTGCTCCTCGGATCCAGCAATATCGCTGACAGGTGCAGCAATGGCGGGGGCAATGATCAAGGCAGCGACGACGACGGGCTTGGAGACGTAGACCATTTTGACTTCAAGGTAAGGGTCAGATTATAGAAGGGAGGTGGAGAGTGCGTTCAACGCTGTGGAGGTTGCAGTGGAGACTTGTTGTGTTGAGACCAGCTCAATGAAGAAACTACCTTCGTCCAACCGCCATTCTTATAGGGCCCTGGTGTCGGGATCACATGTGCAAATCCTTGCTTGAACAGTTACTATCGGAGAACTGATTCGGGCGCCCTGGCGATGCGACAGGATGCGACCAAGGGTGTAACAAGTCGGATCTGAGAATCTGGTCTTGGCCTGTTGAACTGAATTTACGTTACCATGGGTAAAGTAGACGGTGGATCTTTGATTTCCTATTTGAATAGGAAATCAAAGAGGACAACTTGGCCAGTTCAAACTTTTAAAGACTCCTTGATGACTCACCAACTGACATGTGGAAACGTTAGCACCAGAGACAGTATCGAAAGTAACAGCTTGAGGGAGAGCATACTAGAGGGACCCAAGTCCTCGATTGGCTGGAACATTACTTGGTGAGGATCTTTAGAAGCCATGCAGTCGGGACTCAGGTGTCATCTCACCTAGAATTCACCGTGGTCATAATACTACCTTCGTTCAGATCCGTCGCTCTTTCCCCCGGAGTCCAATGTGCCTATGGCAGATTCTTGATGACATCCAGACGAGTTGAGGCTGCATCCCTGGCATACCTTGGTTACATGTTGCTGTGCACCCATCCCACCACGCCACCAGGGACTAAAACACCAGCGTGAGTGCAATGCAAAGGAAATGCTCCCGCCGCCTCGTGTATGTATGGTATCCGGTTTTTTTCAAGCCGACCACGATATCATCATCGTTCCCAAGTAGCACCTTTTCGAAGCCATCCAGAAATTTCACTCCTTCAGTCAGCAGATGAAGCGGCTTCGTCCTCAGGAGAGCAAAGGAAAGTAGAAGATAAAAGCACGCGTGGTCGACTGTAGCGCCCACATTGATACATAGTTCTGGGATCAATGATGATCAGATCATTGCATGGGCGTACCGACGGCAGCCGACGCCGAGATATCGACAATGTCCCGGATCCGATGTCAATGTTATCAGCTATCGAAACGATAACCTTGACCTGATCCCAAGCATCGGTGTCTGGATGAATAATGCGAAATTGCTGCAGATAAACTTCCCTTTTGTCCGTATCGTACCTGTGCCAGTAAATGATCGTAAAGGTTCTCGTAAATCCTTGGCATCTTACACAAATAATCACCTTTCAATCTTTCAAGTCAACACATGTTTTTCACGTCCGAGAAACCCGTGGAGCCTTCAAGTCGGAGAAGACGCTGTCAACTTGCAGCAAAGGAAGCCTTGATGTGAGTGTCTCCAGGGATAAGGCTGTGTTCGCTCGCACGTTGTGAGCACACACTTTCCTTCACCTTCCCGGACCAGATCTGGTAAACGCCGACTGCACGAGGTCGCTGTTGTCAACAACTTACGGAGTAGTAGCGACGGACGACAGGCATCACAGTCCTTAGCATACCAAGCCGAAATCACAGCAAATATCCTCAACCTTCTCATTCAAGCACCGAGCTCCATGCGACCTGTATCATGATCCAGAAACACCGCAATGGCGACACCGTACTTCATCAGCAATATGCGAGCTCTTTACAACAGACTGACAAAATTATTGTTACAAAACAAACACTGGTGCACGGTCTCCAAAAGGTCCGCTACAACCCAACCCTGCGCCAAGGGTGGCAACTGCACCGCACCGGTGACCTTCAAAGACACGGACGGCGGGAGGAACGCTTTTCTACTGCACCCAACGCACGTTCGGACCCAAGGCGTCGACAAAATGAAAGTGGTGATCGAACAACGTTTCCAGCTGTGCCCGTTGGGACAAATAGCCGAATTGATGTCCTCGAGTTCCTTTAGGGGTATCGGTACATGGCATGCGGGGCAGAGCTCTGAGAGCTCCCCTGATGAAACGCCGGGAGCGGGATCGGCCGATAGGAGGTGGTGAGTGGCTATACGGAGAGCTTCGCCCTCGGCTTGAAGATCCAGAGGTGATCTCGAGAACTTGGATTGTGCAATCAGCCTCTGTACCAGTGGAGTATCACCCGCTGCAATGCATACTGTGAATTAGCCAAGGGAGAAGCGATCAAACGAGGGAGACGAACCAGCGAGGGAACCAATAACGGCGGCGACATGGCGTATGAGCGTTCGAAGGGTCCTCTGCGAGATGACGTTAAGGATCCCCAGTGCAACTTGGCCGCATTCTACTTGTTGCAGCCCGTTCGACCATTTCTGGTTCGGACACGATCAGCTAGTGTAAAAGAGTCGGCACACGGGATGACATACCCAAATGAAATCAGCCAGAGAAAGACGCATCCGTAAGGAGGATATCTCTGGCCAGCCAAATAGGTGGGTAGCCAAACTGGTTCTGAAACTTTCCCGTAGCTCTTCTGAGATCGGGACCGTCAAGCGCGGAACAGCAATTTTGGTAGAATAATCGTCGGACGGGATTTGAAGAATTTTCATTAGGTCGGGGCGAAGGCGTTCCAGACGTTGTTGACTACGGAGGGTAAAGAAGAATGGACGGAGGACTTGAAGAGAGACTGGATGTTTTGCTAAGAATGTTGTTAGATTGCGCGTTCATTGGTTCAGCGCAGTACCTACCTGCACTATGGACGAGAGCACCCAGAAGCCGATGCAGCAACTCGGAATCTTCGAGTGCTTTTGCAAGACGAGCCACAACAATAGTGCTGCTATGTTTCGCATCGTGCTTATAACTGAAATCTGACGGGACGGATGACCTGTCGCAGACATTTAGCGAGGAAGCTAGAACGCTGGCAGACGGACTTACTCATGGGCCCATACGAAGGTAGAGCCTGAGCCATAAATAGAGAAACCATTGATACAGTTCATCACTTTGCTGTCAACAGGTCCGCTTTCGACTCTCGTGAAGATTGTCCGACATCGTTGCGATAGAGTCTTCGAGGTGAAATCGCCATCTTCAATCGACGGTTTCCATTGAGGATCTTTCGTTAATTCTTGGATGACGTGAATAGACCCATCGAAAAGGGTAATTAGAAGGCGATCATTGTGCTCAGTGTATGATACACCGGATGCTGGGTGGAATGGAGAAGCACCGCTTGATATCCTCTGGCGCTCGAGTGCCAATGATCGTAAGCCAGACCAAGCCAACCTGCTATCGTCGGAGGACACCCAAAGGTTGACGACACCGGGCTTGCACACGACGAGAATATCCTAAGGGGCAATCAGCTCCGAGGAAAACAGAGAGTCCTGGCACAACACTGACCGATCCACCTGCGGTATGAACCCACTCGAGTGCAGTGATTCCTGCTTTGTCCTGACTGAGTACGGGTTCGTCTATCTTTTCGACAGAAAGGACGATATTTGGCTTCTGAATAAACGCGAACGAGGGTTCCTCTGTGGCCAGGGCTTGGTTCAGCCGTGCAAGGCCAACTAGTCCGTCCGAGGATCCAAACGCCAGGTAGCTGGTGCCTGACCAACGGAAATTAGCAAAGACACAAAACGGGGCAAGCGAGCCGCGAACATTGTCCATTGGAAGCCGAAGTCCAAGGCGAGGCTGCAATGTAAGTTAGCCACGTCTGGGATAGTGAGACATTCGCTTCGATCTTGATTGTGTTTTCACGCGTTTGATACCTGGGAGCATAGGCTGAGAATCAATACTAAACGACGATGGGGGAACGACTGACCTGAGCAACGACGCTGACCCCCCTCGATTGCCAATAATGAGCAAGGATCCAGGCAACGGAGGGTGAGGTAGAAGGCCGAAGTCCGGTTGGCTGGTCCAGCACAAACCTGACTTCCTGCAATGAGACCAGGAGCCATGGAAATAGGAACTAAATCATCGTACAGGTCGATTGTGACCGGAGAATAGACGATGTGGATGAATCCACACCCTCCATGGCAGTGAAGTGGTTGAGAAGAGACGGAGTTACGTCCACAATCTGGGGGCGATATCGAGTATTTAGGTGGAGAGAGACGTAGGATATAGGAACAGGCGTACCTTCTGCCACTCTCCCTTTAGATAGTTCTTCCCCGCACTCCACAGAGAGATATCCATATTTGATGTCATTAGGGCAATGACAGATCTAAGGCACAGGTCATCACCCCAGCGATGTACGAGAAACTTTGCGCTCATACCGTCCTGAGGTCGCTGTCGCGCTTGGAGAGCACGTAACGGACGTGATTGACGCGTCAATTGAACCCAGGGATACGGCACCCCAAGCTAAATGAACGATGGATTCATCAACACGAAAAGAATGGGATAAACTGACTAACCCTGCGACAGATCAGGCCAACGAGTCCCCTCCATCAGTTTGCTATCGTGCACCATCGTTCTGAACCACCCGATGGCTGCCTGGTCCTCGAGCAAGTCTTTCGGAACAGATGACTTGACGAGAGATTCGGTATCGACATTAATTCCATGTTCTGGAGTCTAGCCGCTCAAAAACTCATGAGGATGCAGGGAAACTCGAGAGTTTGAAGGACAACTCACCAAAACATAAACCGCAGATTTCGTTACAAAAGCGAGTTGCCCGTCGGACGTCCATTGAAGACACCGAGGTGAGGGAAATGCGATGACAGTTGGAACATTGAGAATCGTGTAGACATTGACTTCAGACATTTCTGCCTACAGGAGTCTCATGAATTTGCGAGAATTCGCCCTGGCCAACGCCTCCCTTCAAGATAAAGTTTTGGGCCTGATATCGCAACCGTCTTCATATTTATCAGTGTGACAGACATGCACGGGATGTGGATCCAACTCTACAGGTATAGTTTTGCGCAGAACAGCCGTGCTGGAGTCCTTGAGTGCGTCTGTTTGAGGCCAAAAACTGGAGCGGGATGGTGGGCAGAAGACAGGGCAGGTTTGCCATTCTTGACCATGCCGACAGCGGCCATCATCCATCAATGACCCTTTCACACAGGCCAAGGCCTCAGGAAGCGTGTACAACCGACTCTTCCTTTCTGCCTTACGTCCAACCTTGTTCTGACTACGGTCGAAGGCTCCAGACGCTGTTGAGGCTGTCTGCCGATGTTTAAAGTGCCAGCATTTGAAGGCCCAAGGGCATCTTTGGACCTGACTCATGTTCTTTGTGAGTTTCACCATCTCGTTGGACTTGACCAATTCATTCATAAAACTAATAGGAAGGCAGACGATGATTCTTCAGCATTCTCTTTCTTGCTCGCGTTAATAACGCTGACGCCCATCTTATTGATGGTGAGTCGCTCAGAACCTCGCGAAACAGTCCATGCTAATGGTTGCCAAGGCGTCGTACGCCGCATTAGCTGTTCAGACACGCGAGTACCTCATTCTGGTGATGTGGACAGGTCAATTTGCTGGAGAGGCGTTGAACCTGGTCATAAAGCATAACATAAAGCAAGAACGTCCTATAGGTATGTCACTCACGCCTCTGACGTTTTATTCTTCTCTCACGGCGCTCCAGAGAGCATTGGCAATGGATACGGCTTTCCATCCTCGCATAGCCAATACATGGCCTATTTCTGCACCTTCTTGACGCTCCATTTCTACTTCCAACATCGGTTCTCGTCGACTGGCTACAGCATCTTGGACAAACTGTGGAGACTAGCAGTATATTCCGCGCTGTTCGCCTGGACGGGCTTAGTCGCCTATTCGAGGTGCGTCGTTGTTGCTTCATTTGATAAATTTGGCTWATTAAAGSAATGCAGATATTATCTTGGATATCACAACTACAACCAAATATTCTGGGGCCTGGTCATCGGTTCTTCTCTCGGCGCCTTCGTATACTCATTCGCGCAACTTATTCCGACCTTGTATCCACACTCTCTGCTTGGAAAATTCAAACTCTGGATCCTCTCAAACCCATTGTCGACTTGGGTGCAACTGCGCGATGGATGGGACGTTTGGCCTGATGCAGGACGGGAAGCGGACTGGCTAAGATGGCGAGGAGAATGGGAAAAGAAACACGGAAACGTCAAGGTGAAAACGGGGTAGTGTACATGTGCGTATCATTCGTTTTTAATCAGAAATCGTTGCCCTGACGTTCACTTTTAGAACATTGGGATCACTCTGTTACCAAGTAATACAATAGCCTATTTCACCGCGCCCATCCTGATATATAGCAAATCGCGAAGCCCGCAAAAGCAGTCAGCATTCATTCACATTCATTATACAAATGAATACTGCGCTAGCTCAGCTACAACAGAAGAAGGCAAAACACGGATCGAGTACAATTATTCTTCAGTATTTTCCTTATTCGTTGGCGTTGATAGCGCTGCCGCCGACTATTTTGCTGGTGGGTTGTTTCAGGCTTCGTTAGGAGCCCGCGCTAACTGTTTACCAGGGTCATCTTACTCTGCAGCTTCTCACAATGGCCATGATCACCGCATCATACCTATGAAGATGGATCAGAGAGAAAAAGGGTCTCCCGGTTTGGGGACTGAAGCCTCTATACGCATCACTACTGCTCCCGGACAGAAGGGCCCGGAAGGACTGGGTACCTTCCATTTTTTTCTGGAGAGGTTCCCTGATTTAGCTTTCTTCGAAAATGCACAGAATGACTCTTGCAAGAATTTAAAAGAGCTGCGCAGGCGCGCAGTTGGAATTGACTTGCAGTGACGCATGTGCTACGGCGGACCGGAACTGGGTTTAGGGCGATTTCCCAGGGCCGTATTAAGAAAGAGCGCCCATCGTCCCGAGGTCCCCCATCTTCCTCCATCTCCACGACACGTCATCATATATCACGATTTGCAAACAAGGTACGATTATCGAAAAGCGATGAGACGGTTGCTTGCTGATACTATGATTACCAGAGGCTGGAAGCAGTGCACTCTATTCCTGAAGACATCGAAAGGCTATCGCTTATCAAGGCAGAGAGATCCTTCTTCGTGCGAGTCTCTGCCGGTCACGCACTGCCTCCGTCTCCGTCGTCCGAAGAATTTAGGCGCCGCCACTCCCATCAGCCTGCTAGGGCCGTGGCTTATAAGCTCGCTCTATTCGAGCTGCCGTGACAATCTGGTCATCCAAGCAACCAATTGTGCTCCTCCCTGTGCTTCAGAACAGCTTTCTCTTCCTAGAGTATTGGCTGAGAAATAAGCGCCGGGTAACTAGGGTCTTTGGCATAAAAGCCACAGTTTTGTTACTCCGCTCACCAATTCCCCTCTCTTCCCAACCTCCATCATCATGAGCAGCCCGTACATTTACGTGCCAGAAGCCAACTATCAACAATCGGCCTACTATAACCAACCTTATTCGCCCTATGGTTCACCCTTCGTACCCGATTTGTCCCTCGGTGGATCCCCCTATTCGACTGGAGGAGGTTCCCTTCCGCCGTCACCTCACCTAGGAGGCGGGACACCTCTCCCAGCTGGTCCCGTCCCCTTCCCCGGCATGCTTGGTGTCCCTCCCGACCCAACATGGGATGCTCCGATCTATGGGCGCCCACGACAGAATTCATGGCATGGGACCAACCCCTACAATCCATCCGGCCTACTCTTCGCACCCCCACGAACCCACGGCCGTTCCAACTCGTTCGGTCAAAACACCGCACCGCCGCCTGTCGTCCCAGGCGGCCTTCCTCAATTCTACCCTCCCCCTCCCGCCAGCGCGCCCATCTATTCGAATTGGAATCCCAGTTCCCATTCGCCTTGGTACAGGCGCTTCGTTGCTCTCCCCACCCATCGAGAATCACAGGTCTACATCCATCCGTGGTTGAACGGAGAAGCTCCCCGCCCAGATTTCATCTTCAACTTGGCTTCGCCGACCTTTGCGCCCATGAGGATCGTAGGCCCGCGCGGGGAGACGGCGCTTCTCGGACCTGAGGAGCTCTCGCAGCCTGCGACGTACCCCTACATCCACAAGCTCACCGTCACCCATGACAAGATTCCGCAGTGGCCCGTTGAGCTGGTTTATCATCCTCCTACACCCAACATGACGACGTTTGATAATATGCCCCCGATTTCGGTCGGGGATGTGTTGCTGGCGATTCACAAGGAGATGCAGAAGGGGATTACGCACCATGATTGGGCGGGACTTTCGACGAGGGAGGAGACGGAGGTCGCGAGGGCCTTCCAGAGGAGGTGTAAGGCCGTGGGTCCCCAGGGACAGATGCAGCTTAGGAGTATGGGTGTGAAGAGGGTGGATTATTTGTTGGATAAGATGATGTTCAGAGGCCTGGTTAGGACCGCGGAGGGACTGGAGCAGTTGAAGCTGATCACTTCGGCTGCGTGAGCGCTTGTTAGTGCTCAATTCTGACCCTATACCCCGGTCCTGTACCTAGAACGAGGTCTCTATCTTAAAGATTCTTGATATGTACATGTATCTCTACATGAACAATACGATGGTAGGATACCCTTTTCGTCGTTGCCATCGCTCGTGTATTTAACCAGTTAGATACCACATGGAATATGAACAATCTAAATGTCGGATTTCGCACAGCCCGTTTGGTGGGATCCATGCTCTCGTTTGTGAGGCGGAGGACTGAGAAAGGTGGGACATCATCCAACGTGCACCGGACTCTCTTCGACTCCTCATCTTCCGCCGATGCCTTTCACTTCAACGAGAGTCGCATGGAGAATGCATCTTCTCCATCCGCATCTTCGACCAGCTATCAGCAAACGGTACAAGAAATGCCAGGCTAGCGACTCACAGTACTTCTTCTCTACTTTAGCAACTTTGAACCCTAAAGAGTCCCGATACAGTCCGATCGCGGCCTGGTTGGACTTTCGGACATGCAGAGTCACATAGGAAGCGTGATACACCGAGYGCATGGCTTCTTCTACGAAAGAGAGAATAAACCATCGTCTTCAGTTCATATTATCATAGATGGCGCCGGGGCGAGGGGCACATACGGGATAGCAACATAAGTTTCTTCGCGAGACCCAACCTTCGGTACGACCGGATGACTGAGATGGAGTTGACATGTCCATGGGGCACTTCATTTTCGTCTTCAGGTTCCTCTCTAAGGAAAAAGGGTCAATTGACATTGGTAGGATCGCGGAAAAAACGGTTGATATGAGCGCGGAATCATACGTACACTTTCGCAAGTACGTAGCCCACGATGCGCCCTTTATGGTCTTCAGCGACGAACGAGATTTGCGGCCAAGTCATGGTGTGATATATCCCTGTCGATGGAAGAGATCAGGTATGTTATCAGAGGTCAAATTATCGAAACTTACAGAACCTCATCGCGTAGTTTTCAGGGAGATTCTGCAGGTTTGCAGCCTGCATCCCAGCAAGGTCTTCAACCTGTCGGATGAGATAAAGGCAAGCCAGACCGCGTAAGTTCCAAGGTATGACATGTTGATAGCCCATCGACTAGACTTTGTGGTAACAGAAGTCTATCGAGGGGCCTCAAGCCTCGCGATGGCTGCAGCATTGTCGCCTATGAAGGCCAGATGAGTTCTGAACGTACTCGATGGAACTCATCCACATTTCTGCTGCAACTGCTTGATTAAACGGAATGAACGCACTCTTGCGAGTCTAATGTTCATAGTTCTTCGTACGCGGAACGAGATTGCTATGGAGAAATATGATTGAGCGCCTCTGAGTCAGGAATTCCGGTTTTCAAAACAGCCCGCTCACTGCTTTGATTGGATCAGCGACAAACAATTGTCCCTTCCAAGTTGCTTCCAGGTTCGACGTGCATCCGTTGTGGCACACACGGTGACAAGCAGCAAGTCATCTCTGAATTGGTGTGTCTTCTTCTGCCAAAGCTTCGGATTTAACTTTTCTCGCTGAATTGCTAATGGTTGGGTAGGATTTTGAGAATGAAAACCGTGCAGCTTACGATCGATCCCCTAATTTTGCAACAATTTGACGACTTTTGTGATGCCTCCTAGAAATAACATCGGCTTGGCATGAGATTGAGAGCCCTTGGATATACGTGCATGGTGATATAATTCTCACAGCTATATCCCAGCTTCAAGCGGATGCGGGCGAAGACCTCGATTCCCCCTAGTTCGGCAAAATCTGTGCAATGACTAGTCGGGGATGCTTGGGTAAGTATCCGCCAATTTTTTGCACGTTCTTGTACTCACTACTTGGCTACACCTATCTTAATATCTTTGGGATTTTGGAAGATTTTACAGCACAGATACTTGGAAATTTGCAGGACCTGGGGAATTTGCAATACTAGGGGCCTGCCAACTTCATGGCATTGGTTCTCTCTTCGTGAGAGCATCGTGCCGTCCGGCACGAAGGTTCTCTATCCGAGAATCCTGTGCTGCGCAAATATTCTTTCCCTTTCCCCTCACCGACCAACCCCGGGCCTAACCCAATCGCTCTCCACCTCGCCAATGGATGACAGACACGGAGGGGAACACTCCGAGAATGTGTCTGCCAGTGGTGTCAGAAATACCGAAGCACAAGCACACGNATACAGCGCTCATGATCAGGGACGTCGCTATACACAATGTACACTACCACGGACCCGTAAGTATTGGGCACGCCGAGAACACCAATTTTGGCACCAACTCTGGTGAGCTTGTGTTTGTTCCGTGAATAATGGTTGGAGAATGATTTTTAACTTCCGCTGGCTTTTTTTTGTCTAGGTACTATCTCTCAAGGCACGGCTTCTCCACCAGCCGCTGGAAATTGGCAGTTCGTCTCTAACAAGGGTGAGCTACTCAACGTCAGCATGTATGGACTGGTTCTTGCTAATGCAGCTCACCAGAGCTCATCCAACTGCTTGATCCGATTCCTGATGCATCTTACACGCGAAATCGAAAGACGTCACCCCCTGACTCTGATTGCTTCCCTGGAACGAGGGAGGAAGTTATCCAGGATATCACTGACTGGGCTGATAGGCCTACTCTCTTCAGCTCCGACATTCCCCATGTCTATTGGACGCATGGCTACGTGAGCTGCGGCAAGTCAGCTATTTCGCAGGCGCTGTCGCGAAAATATGCGGAAAAGGGACGGCTACCGGCGAGCTTCTTCTTCTGTCGCAATTCGGGCAATCGAAGCAAGATGACGAAATTTGCGGTTACCTTGGCCAGCCAAATGGTGGCTGCCATCCCTTCAACTCGACTATTCGTCAAAGCGGCCGTGAAGGCGGAGCCTGCGTTGGTGACGCGAGGGGTTTCTCTTGCCACTCAGCTTGAGCGCTTGGTGTACAAGCCTTTCCAAGCCGTTCTCAAACGCGGCCTCATCCTCAAAACCCTCCTCAAGGGTCCATTCCTAATCATCATTGATGGGCTTGACGAATGCGAGGACAAGGAAGAGGTGAAGGAATTTATCGACCATTTACTTTATTTCTTCAAGCGACATCCTTCCACTCCCCTGCGCTTCTTCATCACCAGCCGAGTCGAACTGCACATTCAAGAATGTTTAAATACCGATGGAGTTCTATTGGATGACCTTGTCACCCGTGGCTCGGACGACGATATCCTTACCTTCCTGGGAACCTCATTCCTGGTTCAAGCGAAAAAGGATCTTGTCATCGCGGCATATATTCGAGGTCATGGTCAGTGGCCGACTCGAGAAGACATGAAGAGGCTTGTGCACCACATTGGCGGATCCTTCATTTTTGCGTCCATCGTGTTCAAATACATCATCGGACCCTTGGACGATGGTTTAACCCCGATGACTCGCCTCCCTCTTACGTTCAATATGAACCCAGGTCTCGATGGTCTTTACGCCTACACCCTCACCAGATCGCAGCATTTACTACACTTCACCGATGTGATTTCAACCATCGCCTTGCTTTTCGAGACGCTCCCAATCGCGGGAATAGCAGAACTCCTTGGCATCGAGACGTTCGAAGTTCTTCATGTTCTTGTGAATTTGCAAGCCATCATTCATATTCCGGGGACCAACGATTTACCCATCACATTGTGCCACACTTCCCTTCGCGACTTTCTCACAACTGAACGCCGATCCGGATGTTTCTTCGTTCCTCCTTCTAATCATCTCCATTTGTTGTACCGCTGCTCTGCGCTCCTTGATAAGGGGCAATCCGGGACCGCAGCTACTTTGTATAGCATTGGCCACTTGCAGGACCATCTTGAGCAGTGCACTCGTCTACCCTCATGGCAGCAAGGGCCAGTCTCTCGCTTTCCTCGAACGCTCAACGATTTCTATCGTCAAATCCTCACAAATTCCCGAAATCTTCCCCATTTTTCCGACATTATCTCAGCCATTGCATTACTCTTTGAACCACTTCCAATCGCCGGGATCGCAGAGCTTCTCGGCATCATGCCTGTTGAAGTTGTTCAGGTCCTAGATCATCTGCGAGCGATCCTGCATATCCCGGAGACCCGCGGTTCACCCGTCACCCTGCGCCACCCATCGCTACGCGAGTTCCTCACTACTCCAAGTAGCGCTGGACGTTTCTTTGCCCCTCCTTCCTATCATCTTCATCTCATATATCGCTGCTTCATCCTCAGAGATAGACGGTGCTCTGGGACGGCCGCTGCTTTGTACAGCGATAGCTTTTTCGAACAGCATATTGAGCAGCTTACTTTTTTGCCGTCAATTGCGCAGGCAAAACTTCCCCGATTCCCTCACACCCTCGATTCTCTATATGCTCAAATCCTGGCCAGGTCCCAAAATCTTCCCCATTTCCATGACATTATCTCGACCATCGTATTTCTTTTTGAACCCCTTCCAGCTACCGGAATAGCAGAGCTTCTTGGGATCACGACTGTTGAAGTCATTCAGGTTCTAGACAACCTGCAAGCGATCATCTACCTCCCCGGGACTAATGATGTCGACTTACCGGTCACATTGTGTCACGCATCCCTCCGCGATTTCCTCACAACTCAAAGTCGATCAGGAAGCTTTTTTACCCCTCCTTCTTTCCATCTTCATCTATCATATCGCTGTGGGATTCTCTGGGATGAAAATCGTTCCGGGACGGCTGCTGCTTGGTACAGCATCGGCTGCTCGGCACGGCATCTTGAGCAATTCACTTCCTTACACCCGTACGAGCAAGGACCAATCTCACGTTTCCCTCAAACGCTCGATGTCTTCTACGCTCATCTTCTCGCGAAATCCCAGCATTTTACCCATTTCCCTGACATAATCTCAACCATTGCTTTACTTGAACGGCCACTTCCCATCGCAGGGATTGCGGAACTTCTTGGAATAAACACTTCCGAAGCCTCTGAAGTATTCATCAATCTGCAAGTAATCATCCCACTCATTGATCGGGGAGGCGGCGACACACCGATAGCCGTATGTTCAAGACCCCTCCACAATTTCCTTACAAACGAAGTCCGATCAGGACCCTTCTTTGTATCACCCTCCTGTCATCTCAAGTTAGCGGACCGCTGCTTCGCCCTCTGTCTTGAACCCTCGCTAGGTAGCGAAGTAGGTTCGCGCCCTGATAGTCATGTCTCCCCGTACCCGTGGAAGGACCACTCAAAACGGTATCTTCAAGAAATACCAGAACAAAGTGTCCTTGCCGAACTTGAGCGATTCACCCACCCAGCTTCCTCCGAAGTCCCACCATCTCATCACATCTTCTCATCCGCACTACTTTTCTTCTGGATATATGACAGGGATATCCCCAGACCACGACAGATTTTGGAGATCCTCGCCAAATGTTCTGAATTCCTGGCCCTGGCGTTGGAAACTGACCCTAAACCAGACAGATGGCTGCGTGATGCATTCGGGAGTTCGTCGTATCAAGGGCACTCGCTGATCGATACATTGACGATGCAGGTACACCACCCCCACGAAGCCATGCCATTGCAACGATATGTGCAACGTGCAGAAACCATGATTGAGGCTAAGGTCAATCCGTATTTCTTTGGCTTTCAGGCATTCCATTCTAACGTGGCTCCGTGCAGTGTCCTAACAGTCCCCTCCGAGACCGACTCGATCCTAATCTCAACACAATCCCTAAGGAGTTCGAGGTATGTTGCTGCATCCTCGCCTTCGATCAACGGCCTTTTATAATTCACATCCACAGCTGCTCCACCGATGGACGCTCTTGGAGGTCTACAGAGTAAGCTCGTGATGTATTCTCCTATAGTAATCTCTCTTAAGATCTCAAACGTCTACCAGTTAGTCGAATGGATATCTGCCCGTGTACAGATCGAATCGGGCCTTGCAGGGCCAAACGCCGCCTGTGATCTGGAGCTTCGAATCGCTCAGGGAGACCTCTGGGATACTATAACAATATGCTCCTTCGCTCAACCGATCGCCGCTTGATTCGCTCTCATTCATGTACGAGTACACAGGCTATGTTCAATGATATATTGACCTATTGTGTCCTTTTGTCGTCGACTCGACCGCGCAGTCACGGATCGCTGAGCGCACAGACCGAGCATGGGTGGGCGTGGAACGGGGAGGACGAGTGTAAAGATACTTAGAATACATTAATGGAAGACAAAGTTGTACTTGACAAATACGACAACCTGGATACTCCGAGTCAAGAAAAATAATACAAGCAGACGCAGACCAATCTAGGCTCCAATAAAAAGTGCGCGCTCCGTGGACATACCGTTCCTGTTATACTCCTGCTCTATTCAACCTCCTAAGAATTCCGTTCATAACTGTAGCTTCTAAGTAGAGCGCTCAGCGCCTGGAACGAATCAAAAGACCAAGAAAACCGATGAAAAAAAGATAAACATGATCCCAGTCCGTCGTCCTCTTCTCAATCACGAACTATGATCCTCTCTAACTCTGTCAGCTCCTGGATAGCAACATCCAGCTGACGCTTGGCCTTGTGGAAAGCCTCAAGCACCCGAGAGACCGAGTCCGCTTTCGTCCTCGTCACTGCCGTAGCCCTGGAATCGCACTCGATCTCGCACGCCGAGAATGTGGAGCAGGAAGGGGAAGGGGAAAACGACGACTGGGAAGGGGAAAAAGTAAAGTCACTCCCTTGTCGTTGGCGAGTTTTCGATTTCGACTTCGAGGAAGATGAAGGTGATTTCCGTTGTTCGGGTTGGTCGTAAGGACAAGACCTCGGTCTCCGTCTGCCACCCTGGACCGTCCTCCTTGCTTTCCTCGACTCTATGAAGCTCCTTGAATCTTTTTCGTCTGCCGGGGCATTTTCGTACCGCGGCTTTTTGATTGTATGGCGCGATGCGTCCACCAACATCCTTGAAATTGCGGTAGGCGATGCCAGGGCAGCTTCTGGAGAGGGAGACCTAGAACTGGAACAACTTGAGTTTGAGGCCTGCCTTGAATGGCGTCTCTGACCGAACGTCGACGGTTGAGGGTTTAACCAAGAAGACACATATGACGACTGAAGCTGCTCCTGCTCCTGGAAGTCGACCCGGGGGGACGACGGGAGACGGTTTGGTGGAACGATAAGAGGGGGAACTTGAGCTGGATGGTGGTCCTCGGTGATATGGCCCGCATCATGCACGCCCTTTGCACACTGCTTTCCAAAGTTCGATGATCTCTTGGACAGGATCGGCAGTGAGCCCTGCAAAATATCATCGATTTCAGCCCCATTCCAAGGACTCAGATTTGGAAGTCTCTTTCGTGAATCGACGACATCGCTCGGCCGAATAGTCAGTTGATCGAGTGACGATGCCGGCGTATAAGGAGGTGAAGAGAGCGAATGAAGAGGTGATGCAGGGAAATGGGGAGGTGAAGCTGCGGCCTCTACCGCGCCGAAACCTACTGAACCGGCCGTCGGAGTCGTCGGCTGGTAGGGAGGTGTTGCGGGAGCATAAAGGGGGGAGCAATGGATGAAGGGAGGCGGATACACGGCGATTTTAGAGTCGTCGTTGGCTCCTCCCGCACTGTTTTCTACGCCCACCATTGCATCAGGATGATGATCGTGGGGTGAGCCTGAGGGTTGGTCCATGAGAACATCGGAGGAATCGAAAGGCGAGGAAGTTGTCGGCGGATGGGGGGTACCGTATCCACGCCATGTGTCCAAAGGGATGGACTGGGTGCGTGCAGACGGCGATGAGATGGCACCAGCGCTTGAAGGACGTGATGCAAGATGCATCGTGTCTGCGTTGCCGCAGTCGAATTCATACGATCCATCCAGGTTCACATGAGCCAGGGTAGCCTGAGGTTGAGGGTGCTGGACAACTAGCCGAGGAGCAATCAGTAAAGGATGGCCAGGAAATGAGGGGGGAGAGAATTGATCGACCTTGAGGGAGTGTGGAACTACTCGAACCCTCTACTATTGCACCCGTGAGGCGCCCTTCGGACGCTGCGGAAGCGCCGGTAATGGGTCTGGTAACCGTGGGCACAGTCAATAGCTCCGAATGCTCTGGCCTCGCTGAAAGTGATCCAGGGTAGATGCGCTTGATAGGATCATTCCCGGTGGATGGCCCAGAGTCGTTGTTCTCTTTAAGCTGGATAGACAGGCTTTTGCATCGTTCAAGTTGAGTAGGGTGGTACTAACGACGGCAAGCTAGTGACTCACATTCCTTTCTTTGCCCTCATCTCTGTAAGCCTGCCGTCAGATAAGGCTTTTTCCAGTGTCTGAAAGTCTCGATAGAGTGGCTGGAGGACGGAGATCAACAAAGAGAGGATTGACTCGAGGAAAGACGACTGACCGAATTACGTTTGGCACGGCATTGCACGGATACCAGCCTATCTCCTAGCTCTAGGTCGATTTTGCCCAGCACGCTCAAATTTGGGACCTTCAAAGCTTGAAAAAKCTTGTTCACGTCCGCCTTAACCTTTGAATCATCCCAATTCGACAACTGCTCGGCTCTGGCTGCCTTGTATTCAATCTGTATTAGTAGGATTCGCATCTCGCCGGGCGTCTAACGGATCTCTTGGATTGAGGATGCTGTCAGCGCTTCGAAGGCAAGAGTGAACGGTTGACTCCTTACCTGGACTCCAGTTTCAGCGATTCTCCGACCCCGACCTACAAGCTGGGTTGAAAGTGAATGCTGGTGTGTGCCAGGGGGTTTTGAATGGGGTTCTATTTGCGAGCTGTGCATTCCAAGGAAGGTGAGGTACTCGTCCAGTCAGTTCCATTAAAGGGAAAACATGAACCATATCACAGGCCGGGAACGGGAGTATGCCCTGTGTTGTGGTAGTTGGTAGTACCATGGCCACGGAAACTTTCCGGAGCTCTTCACTCTCCTGTTATGGCTCAATTAATTGGTCATCAAGAGGAGCTTTTACTCGTTACTCCATCACCTTCACTCGTGCTGATCGTGAGAGCACGGATGATGCCTATTGCCCGACAGCGTCGACATATTATGCATGGACGGAGACAGCTGGACTCGATATTGGCGCCAGCACTCGGAGGTCACCGTGAGAGGGCGGCTGTATGCAGCTTGGCGCTGGCAGGACCCTTCGAGCGCCTGCTGACAGGCGCCCACATCATGTCGCGCCCCGGTTCGCTTGATCGGTTTGGTTTCTTTGTCCCATCCGATATGAGCAGGCCCTGCGACTCGTGTTCCAGCATGTATCAGTGACAAGACGCCTTCCAGCACCATATCGAGGTCTTACCATCCGTTTGGGCCCTCCATCCGCCACAGCTGAGTTCCAAGTTGAAACGTGAACTTATTCGGTTCTCAGGGGTATTCATTTGCTACTGACTGAGTGGCTTACATGTGGGAGGCAATGTGCAATAGCGCCTCGTCGCTTGGAACCGGGCAGCTCCCTGTAAAAGATGGGAATTGGCTGTGAAACGTTGAATGCTGCAAATGTCCGGCCTCGTATCTAACTCTTGATGCTTGGTTTTGGCTTCTGTCGCAATCTCAGAGAGCGGGTGCACTGTCTTTACGATCATAAGAAGCTTTAGATCTTGTCTACAACTGGGAAAGAGGTGAAGAGGAGGTCATTAGGCGATCCCTTCATATCAACTATCCGAGTTCCCNGGCCGGGGGCTCGTGGCCTCATGCGTTTCCTAGCGAATCGCACTTTTCTCCACCCCAATTCGACATGAGGTCAAAATCAATGGGCAGCTCTACTCTACGTGGTCCTTCAATGCTATAAACAGCTAGCATAGACAGCGAGACACCACCTGAATCCTGCGGATGACGTTCTGCTTGCGAACGACATGAATCACCTGGTCGATACGCATTTTCTTCGGACCTGCTGGCTACAAGCTGCCGAAGCACGCTTCAGTGGAAACGTTGGAAAATAGCGTTACTTCTTATGTGTTGGTTGGCATTGGAGAAAAGGGGGAGCATCTCCACTTTCGAAATACTCGCTCCTCAACGCAGCCCCAGCCTTGCTCCACAAAGAACGGCTGTTGTGACTCGACTAGCTGATCAACGAAGTTCCTTCCGATGAATACAACTACAGCATGGTGAAGAATCCTCGCTATAGGCTCAGTTAATCTTATTTCGCCATTTTACTCGCCCGCTATTCCAGCCTCCTAACGCACATCAGAGATCCAGGGCGCCGAACTTTGACCCACACGTTTTCAAACTCTCTGAGTCCTCATTGACTCGAATATTCTGAATTCTGCAAGGCACTTGAATGGAACGTTGTCCGCAAATTGTTGGAGAGGCGGTAACCGGGGAGACTCGAACTCTTATCTCTTTAGCGCTCAAAGCTCCGCCGGATGCGGCATGCGCCGCCTTTTTATCTGATGATTGACTCGGCTACAGGATAATGGGACTCACGTCACGGGAATTGGACATGTAATGGACAACAGGAGAGGCCCAATGTACTCTCTCTTCCCCCTTATTCGGTGTCCTTCCGAGTCTGAGGAGAATAGAATGCAGCAACCGTCTCCCCAGAGATAGTTTGCGTGTATGAGATACTTGCCGAGAACGTATATATCCTTTAAGTCACCAGGATGGAATTTCAACCCACCAAACCTCAGACCATTGAATTGGGAGAGAGATCATGTCTAGTCTCTGTTTGATTATTATAGGGGCATCCTGTTTTTGTAGGACGCAACTGGCCATGGGAGTCGAGGACCCTACATCTCAGGCCATCTAGCCTTCGGAGATGCTCGTGTTTAGTGGCCGTCGCTGCGCGCAGAAAATAAGGGAGCCGTGTATCTCAAATCCTTCCTAATTTCTGCGAATTGGACTCAAGAAGGTGAAAGACGTGAGCCGGGAAAGAAATAACATGGATGAGGATCGAACCTGAGGCGAGAATCACTGAACGTGCAGTCACGCGTTGCGATTTGCTGCAAGGCTTGGCACTTTCCCAGCTCATCAGAGTCGAGTCTGGTTCACGAGAATTACTCTTAAGGGCTATTCATCTCAGGAAGCATGTTACCAAAAACCTTGGTCTCATAGCGGACGTCTCGCAGTTGGCCCAGACCCTGGCTAACCTGATCGCTTCTGCGATGGACCAGAAACTCAGACTGGTGCACTCTCTGAAGCGCTGAATATCGAGTGGGCAGAGAACGCGGCCAAGGTTGTTGTGTCGATTACAGGTGTCCGCCCCATGGTCTTGGTGAAGACGGGGATGGGTTGACCAAACTCCCGGATTGTACGTGCTTTTCTCCCCGTTTCTCGACTTAACTCAACTCAAACCACCTTGAGCCAGAAAATGAACCCCCTTGTAATCGTTCACCAAATGTCCGAACGCGGTATGACCCACCGCCTGCGAGCCCACCCTCTCCCACTTCCCCAAGGTCGAAACCATCGAAAGCGAAAAGCTCATCGGGGAATTCCAACGCGTCATTCTCCAAGACGTATATGGGCGAGAAAAACCAAATTGAAGAGGTTATGAATAATGTTCAGGGGCAGTTTATTGTAATGCCGATGTTTGGGCT